>JAODAL010030758.1:0-49457 GCA_025379985.1 Phyllomedusa bahiana
CCGGGGGACCGGCAGTGCGGTCCGCGGGGCCCTCCCGCCCCACGGGGCCGCCGCGGGGAACGCGGGTGCGACCGCGGTCCGAACCACGGACCGCGACGCAATCCGTTACACTGATCAGGGGCACAGACAGCAAAGCAAATTTTATAGGGATGTTATTCCTTTCGTGTACTATCCAAAACTCATGTACCAGTTCCAACTTGCAAACTAAACAAATTCAACTTAGGTTTTATAGGTTTGTCTGTAACTTGGAGACTGCTTTACACATTCTTTATTTTTATTTTTTTTTGCCCTGTGCCAGACCTGCATCCAAGGCCCATATAACATGATGACACACATACTGTACATGAAGCCGCATATATATATATCTATTAACCCTAAAATCCCGCGAAAAACCCTCCCCCAGTTTTACCCACATGTAATCCACTGTTCAGCATATGGGTATCAATGAGATGAATATTCTTAAATATCTGGATGACAGAGATAGACTTTTCTTCTGGGCTGGTTCTTTAAAACATATTAGTTTTCAGCATTGCCAAGATTGGTTTCCTTAGTAACGTTGTATGCTTCAGACCTACCGAGAGCAATATCGGAAAGGGCACACCTGATCACAGTCTTTAGATATAACTATTGCCTGCAGAAATGCCTTTTTCCTTGCTGTACTAAAATTGTTCCAAAAGAAGGACTGTTATTGTGCCACTCGTCAAGTATGATAGCGGAAAACTGAGGACATCAACTATTTCAAATGACCTTCTGCTACTTTATCTGTGGAAAGTACAAAGATTAGAAATTATATCCTAATTTAAAAAATCTTTTCAGAAAATCAATAATTTTGAATAAAATTTAAACTACCTGTCAACACTTAGTATATAATGTGAATACAATTTACCTGGCCAAGATTCCATTACATTTCCTGTGGTCACAACTACTCTCAAATTCCTATTAATTTGACAGCAAATGTAGTTTATTTTTTATTAATTCAACTGATCAATATATATATGTATATATATATATTATAGGGAAATATGAGGGCAATCCCATCATCAATATTGTGATCTTGATAACAGACATACCTTGCTATAGTGCACTAAACAGCAGCAATGTGGTAGGATCATTTACATACATGACTTTAGGACAATGATGGCCGGCCTCGACTGGACTTCAGCATCATAGAAAAACCCATAGAGGCAGTATTTGTGCGGAATTGATAACGTTTTTGATAACCTCACCAAAATTTGCATCAAATATGGAATGTGTGCATGGGACCTTATAATGCAGAAGATTGGGAAAGTTTTCTGCTTTGCAGGCACTACCGAAGCTTGCATTTACAATCCTTATCCCATCACTACCCCATAGTCACAGTCTTCCAGTGGAGTCTACACAGAGAAAAAGTGTAATGCAAAGGCTTGTACTACTTCTGTGTTTTGTACCCATTCTTGGTTTTGGTGTCAGTTTTTTTGCAGGAAAAAAGGGGCTTTATAGAAAAACAAAAATGTACAACAACACAAAGAAAAACGAAGCACACAAGTGGTGGATCCTTGGGGATATGGGGGAAAAAAATCAAGAGTCCAGGTGAGCAAATAGGATACTGAACTGAACACCAGGCAGGACACCAGCATATCCAGGTGAGTCATGAAAATCTTAGGTGCCCAAAAGAGCCAGAGGCAGGGCTATATAGTTTGGTCACTTAACAGACAATCTCCACTTGGGAGAGGCTGCTTAACTATTGCCACTGGAATGCACGGCAAACCCAGAATAGCCCCCAGGGTTAAAGGCATGAAATGAGCACAATCCCAAGCAGATCATGACAGTACCCCCCCTTTTATGAGGGTCCTCAAAATTGTAGCGAACATGGCACTAGACACCGGCATGGCACTTCACCTTGGATCATTGGCAGAAGTGGCAGCAGGCACAGGATCATCGGTAGACATGGCAGTGGGCACAGGATCATCAGCAGACGTGACAGCAGGGGCGTTGCTAGGGTCCCAAAACATCCGGGGCCCGGGCCCTTTGTGTTACATTTTGCTCAGTAGGGCGGGGTTCACACTGTATTTTTTCACATGAACCGTGGTATGTGTTTTTACAGAGAAAAAATTGCGTCCCTCTAAAGCTCTCACTAATATTTATTCTCCCCAGAACGGGTAATCATAGCAATCAATAAGAGCGATGAATTACCATAGTGTCGGCCCCTACGTCAGGCGTATTGAAGCACAATTACCAGCCGAAGTACGGACAAACATTACGTTGTGTGAACATACACAGCGTATTACACCACAAATACGGTAAAATCATAGCAGTGAGGGCTAAGATTAGCTGTTTTCCCTGGCATACAGAACTCGCCCGTAAAAAAAAAAGTGACAGGCCACTTCTTTCAGGGGGAAAAGTGGATGGGAGGTGGCCGGAGCGCTGCTGAAATTACCTGCTGTAGAGCACGTACTTCCAACAGCAGGTGTATAGCGGTGCGCACAGGTCCTTGCCACTATACGCTGTGTGACCATACCCTTAGGGTAGTACGTGCCTCAATATGCCTTGTGTTTTGGAAGTAAGCGCTGTTCAGCGTGTACTTTATAGCACAAGGGGGACCGGTCCATTCACCTCCACTACCAGCACCGCGAAGAAGTGACCTGTCACTTCTCTCCACCATGCATACAATACGATCGTATTTTTACGCTGGGGGAGACAGACATTTTTCATAGTTCTCTATGAGAGCTATGAATTACCGTAATTGCGGCGCGCATGACCAGCGTATTGATGCGCAAATATACGCTGAAATGCGCCCCGCGATTTATGCCATGTGAACATGGCCTTAGTCTGGCTGCAGCAGCTAAAAACATACGCAACCCTGACAAATAACAGGTATTAAAATAATTATATTGAAATATAATTCAGCATCAGGTTGTACTTTACATGTGTAAGGGACACACTAGGCAGGATTATGTTTTAGTGATGTGAATGAGGTGATATTGTGTATATGTGTGTATATACACAAATATACATACACATATATACAATACATATGAGCACACATATATACAATACATACACATATACATACATATATACATACACACGAACACAAACACATATACATACACACATGTATACACACTCATACACATACACACACACATACATACACAGACACATATACACACTCATTTAGAGATAATCAATATAACTGTATGCTGATTGTTAGCTCTGTGGGTCACCCTGACCCACAGAGCTGACAATATACATCAATACTGATCAGCTCAATGGGACAGCATTGTATATTTGACCCATAAAGCTGATCAATATAACTGTAGACTGTCAGCTCTGTGGGTCAGGGTTACCCACAGAGCTGACAATTATTCTGCAGTTAAATTATATCACAACCAAGATATTTCCAGTAACTTTATTTCATTATGAGCATAGCCTGCCCAGCCCCAGCCCTACTAAACCTAATATGGCCGCCGGCTGCTCTGCGTGGGGAGTCACTGATAGGAGGAGGAGGAGCATGGAGGCGCCGGCGCCCTGGCCTTATTGAAGGGGAGACTGGGAGTAGAATGTTATGCTCCTCGCCCCCTCTCTGACCCTGCATAGTGAATGTGCAGCAACGCACGGGAAGCCCCGGCCTGCGGCAGTGGAGACAGTGAGCTGCGCGGCATAGCACTGGACACAATCAGCAGTAGCACGGCGCCTGCGCCACATCTACTGACACTCAGCAAGCCCCGGCCGCGCGGAAGTGGAGGCAGTTAGTGAGCTGCGCGGGCCGTGGCACAGCACACACAGTAGTAGCGCGGCGCCGCGCTTCACTGCTCAGCAAGCCGCAGCAGCGGAGATGTTAGGGACTGGAGCTTTGAATAGTAGTTGCTGGCGGCCGCGCTACTGTGGTGATCGGCCGGCCACCGGGGACTGAAACATTCGGGGCAGCAGGCATATCATCCGGGGCACGAGCCCAGGATAAAAGCACCTAGCGACGCCCCTGCGTTGCAGCGGGCACAGGATCATCAGAAGATGAGGCAGCAGGCACAGGATCTTCGGCAGATAAGGCAGTGGGCACTTGATCATCACCAGACGAGGCAGCAGGCACAGGATTGTCGTCAGATGAGGAAATGTATGTTAAGCAGAGCTTTCAATAAATTCCATCTGCATCAAGTGCAGATACTGCATTTGCTTCTCATAAAATAATACATATATAGTTTTATCCCGAGTCTGAATTACTATAGTCATTTAGATATTTAATTTGGGTGTTTATCAAGTTTGTTTGAGGTGATTGGCTGGCTACATACCTAAAAATCCTTTCATTGACTATCTCAAATTGAATACTTCTTATGGGATGTTTACACTGCGTTTCTTAGATGCATGTTTGGATCTGTGTTTCAGACCCAAAACAGACCCAAACACGCATCTAACAATGTGCAGTGTGTTTTAAATTGCATTCTTTGCAACCTTTAAAATGCGTCTGTGATCCATTCGGATCCATTCAAAGAATTGGCATGTCAATTCTTGATCCATTTGAAGCAACAGACACCCTATTTAAAACTATTGGGTGTGTTTCTGCTGCAGCAAAAACACATCCAAACACGTAGCACACTTTGGGTTCGTGTTGGTTGAGTTTTATGCAGCGCTTTTGAATACATTTTTTGTATCCGAAAAAAGTATTCAACACGCTGTGTGAACATACCCCTAGTGTTAGTAAACACTGCATATTTAAGAAAATGTAACCAGTTTTCTGATGTGACATATCTTGTCCATTCGACCAAACACTTTTTTTTTGTGTTTCTGTAACTTTTTTATTACGTTTACCTTTTATACTTCTTTTATTCCTTGTGCCCTAGGGCATAATTATGCCTCACACTGCCCAACTAGGCAGATTTTTGGCTGCGCTATGTAAAAATTCTCTCAAACTCATAAGTAGCATGTCAATTATTTCCAGAGGCTCTGCAGGGAAATAGGGAGAATTAGCCTCATTACATAACAATGGGGAAAATCCTTATGTGGATCCATGGAACTTCAAATTGTACATGTAACAAGTGTGTAAATATACCCTAAGGAATACTGTAATTTGTGTCCATTTGTGGCAGAGGTTCACTAACTATAGGGAATAAAAAGCAAATGCAATGAGTGAAATAAGAGTTTATGATTGAAACTGAAAGGGAACTGATCATGTTTCTGCCCACCTGCCGCTGATTAACAGCTTTCTATCTTTTACTATAAATTAGTAGAAAACTGTCACTCAAAGATGGGTAGGTGGGGCAAGCGGCTGCTCATGAATATAGTGGACTCATCAGGGGCTTAGCCAAAGTCTCATAGGCCAGGTGCAAAACTTCAGACATACCCTCAGATATATAGGGCACCCCAGTAGTTAGGTAGGTATGTATAGGATCCCCCAGAAGTTAGTTAGGTATATATAAGGCCCCCTGTAGTTAGTTGGGTATATATAGGGCCCCCAGCAGTTAGGTAGATGTATATAAGGTCCTCTAGTAGTTATTTATGTATATATAGAGTCCCCAGCAGTTAGGTAGCTGTATATAAGGTCCTCTATTAGTTAGTTAGGTATATATAGGGCCCCCAGTAGTTAGTTGGGAGTATACAAGCACCCCAGCAGTTACTTAGGTATATATAGTTAGTTATTAGTTAGTTAGATATATAGGACCCCCAATTTAAATGAATAAATAAGTAAATAATAATACTCACCTCTCTCCTGTTCTCTCACAGAACTCCTCTTTGAATCCGATAGGCTTATGGTCTAGCACAGGCAGTGGCGCGATTATGTCATTACATCAAGGTATCCTGGCTATTTAGCCTCAGCTGCCACTGTGATCACTGGGTATATGTGACCCAGCGATGTAGTTGTGTGGCGAGTAGGACCTGTGAGCTCCCCCTGCACTCAGGAGCCCAGCCACAAGTGCGACCACTGCAACCCCTGTAGCTACACCATTGGGACTGTGCTAGTGTGGGTTGTGCACTGCAGGGATGAGAACTTAGCTTTAAACATGTAGGCAAATGTAAATAAGGACTATTACCACACATTGCTGTCCTGATTTTGCCTTCTGTCAGAGCTAGAGAAGTTCTCATTTCCTGCTTGTGTGCACCCTCTTCTCTAGTAACAGACCACATCCCTCTGTTTTAACAGACTCTTGAGCCCTGACAGGATGGTGTAATCCTTCCCTGATGTGTCTTATCAGCAGCACTGGAGCTGTTTATGTTTCTTACTGACAAACTTTAACCCTATAGAGCTTGTAGCTTTGTGTCCTGCAATTAAAACCCTTCCATTACCAATGTGCCTATAACAGGCTCAGTTAGGAATAGCAAAGATGAGATATCAGTCACTGTTGTAGATCCACCCACAGCCTGAACAGAAAGTGGGAGCCTAAATCTGGCTGTGAAAAGGCTCTGTGAATCAGCTTGTTGAGAAAACCCCTTTAATGTGGTTACTTAATGGTATAAGGGACATGGCATTGTAAACAATGGCCTTCATTTACTATAATGGTTGGGCGAGAAAAGTGTCTTAAAATTCAGCAAAAAATGTTGCAGTTTTGGTGCAGAATGTTGCAGACACATTTATAAAGGGCTTTAGACACTTTTTGCACACTGACAGGAATACATGGCTTAATGATAAGAGGGTGTGGCTTTGTCAGAGAGTGAGAGTGGTCACAGTGCACCATTCTGCGCCAAAGGTCTGGCATAAAACGTAATGATTTACTGTGATAAATTTGCCGTAATTTTAGGCTGCCTAAGTTTATTCTGTCTAACTTTAAGACATAGTTGGTAAATGAGGACCAGTGGGTCTGTCACTACATCATATGCTGCTCTCGGGTTCCCTTTAAGGAAATTTACATGTTTTTTTTTAACTTCATAATTATGTCCAATGTATCTCCTCGCCTATTTCTTTTGTGGGAGCAATACTTTTTTGCAATATTTTAATAAGCACAGATTTATTTTATTTTCATTCTAATATTATTGTTTCACTAAAACCTCAGCTTTGTGTAGTATACACACAAGGATTAGACACATCACAACAGACAAGCAAAGTTGGCAGAAAGCGTACTGACTATTTCAAGTGATCCTAAAATTAGGCATATCTTAATTGAAGGGATAAATATTCATTAACAGATTACATTAGTTGCATAGAATATTTGGTCTGATAGCTCTCTGGCTGACTTTCAAATATTCAAGGAAATGATGAAAAAAAATGGCATTCATTAGAAATGTAACTTATTTTTTAATTGTGTCAGTTTGGTCTATCTTTGGATGCTTGTCACCTTCGATTGGGAAGCCAACCATCGGAGTATAAACAGAATCACCTTGATGTGTGATAAACTGTGGCTTTGTTAAACACGATCTAGCTCCCTTATTTCAAAAGAGTTAAGATCTTTGTCTCCCAGCCCATGAAATTGCTTATTTTTCCTGTGAAATTTCTCATCTTCTCTCTTTGATTTGTCACTAGATGTGTATCACAATGTTTCTTAGAACAAATTTTTTATACGCTATGGCTTGGAGACATGGAAACATTTCTGTAGTAGTATATTTAACTATGTGCTTTCCATGCTCACTATTATGCCATGAAAAGTGTTACAGCTCTATCATTAAATTCAAAGAAATCCATTACCTTAACTGTTTTTCTTCCCAGGATCTCAGCTAGTCGAAAAGAAGTTTCTAGAATTCTTATCCATGGGACACTGACCAAAAAATTCTTAAATGGGTTTTCCCACCTTCAAAAGTGGTGACATATAGATTCTGAAAATGAATGGAATGCAGCATTGATTTACCGTGATGCACCCCATCTTGGCCCTGCACACTATGGAGGTAACAGCAGGTGCCCCCGAATAACTGGGATGACTATCTACACAGACTTTTTAATCAGTGCAGTGTATTTAGTAGCTGGTGCCTTCACATTCTGAAAGGTAGGTCTGGATGGACCACAGAGAAATATAGCGTTAATGTAAACGTAGTGTAGGACCCACCTGCATTGAGGTCTCGTTGAAAGTCGGAGGTGGGCTTAAGCAATTTTGCGCAAAAGTGTGAACTAAGAACCTCATAAAACTTTCGTTTTTTTAAAGCAGAAAGTTTTTTTCAACGTATTCTATTTTTGTCGCTGCTGCTATTGTTATGTGTATTTAGATTACAGCCGTCACAGCGTGCACCCACATTTAAAGTTTTTTGGAGGTGCTGAACCAAATATTGTGTGTTGTGTATTACAAATAGGGGGGGGACGGGCTGCCTCCATCTTGGTTTTTAGCACTCCACCCATCTACACAGACTTTTTAATCAGTGCAGTGTATTTAGTAGCTGGTGCCTTCACATTCTGAAAGGTAGGTCTGGATGGACCACAGAGAAATATAGCGTTAGTGTAAACGTAGTGTAGGACCCACCTGCATTGAGGTCTCGTTGAAAGTCGAAGGTGGGCTTAAGCAATTTTGCGCAAAAGTGTGAACAAAGAACCTCATAAAACTTTTGTTTTTTTTAAAGCAGAAAGTTTTTTTCAACGTATTCTATTTTTGTGTGCTGCTGTTATTGTTATGTGTATTTAGATTACAGCCGTCACAGCGTGCACCCACATTTAAAGTTTTTTGGAGGTGCTGAACCAAATATTGTGTGTTGTGTATTACAAATAAGGGGGACAGGCTGCCTCCATCTTGGTTTTTAGCACTCCACCCATCTACACAGACTTTTTAATCAGTGCAGTGTATTTAGTAGCTGGTGCCTTCACATTCTGAAAGGTAGGTCTGGATGGACCACAGAGAAATATAGCGTTAGTGTAAACGTAGTGTAGGACCCACCTGCATTGAGGTCTCGTTGAAAGTCGAAGGTGGGCTTAAGCAATTTTGCGCAAAAGTGTGAACAAAGAACCTCATAAAACTTTCGTTTTTTTTTTAAAGCAGAAAGTTTTTTTCAACGTATTCTATTTTTGTGTGCTGCTGTTATTGTTATGTGTATTTAGATTACCGCCGTCACAGCGTGCACCCACATTTAAAGTTTTTTGGAGGTGCTGAACCAAATATTGTGTGTTGTGTATTACAAATAGGGGGGGACGGGCTGCCTCCATCTTGGTTTTTAGCACTCCACCCATCTACACAGACTTTTTAATCAGTGCAGTGTATTTAGTAGCTGGTGCCTTCACATTCTGAAAGGTAGGTCTGGATGGACCACAGAGAAATATATCGATAGTGTAAACGTAGTGTAGGACCCACCTGCATTGAGGACTCGTTGAAAGTCGAAGGTGGGCTTAAGCAATTTTGCGCAAAAGTGTGAACCAAGAACCTCATAAAACTTTCGTTTTTTTTAAAGCAGAAAGTTTTTTTCAACGTATTCTATTTTTGTGTGCTGCTGTTATTGTTATGTGTATTTATGTTTAGGATTAAAGACAATGAAGGGGACACAACATCAAAACAGGACCACATGCCCTTTATTCTCAGTATTGGTGGGGGTTCCAGAGGTGTGACTCCCACCATTCATAAAGTTATGGCATAGCCTGATGATTTGCCGTGACTTTTTTACACTTAGGTGTAATAGTCTCGACTTTCCTGTGTGTAAGTAGTTAAATGACATAATTCCCCACCAACACCTCCCTGTTATGCATCTTTGGTTAAGGTCAAGGCCCTTCCATGGACACAAGATTTAGATATCCCTAGCTAGCTTGATGATTTATTCCCTGGAGAACATCTACCAGAAGTAGAATCAAATGCAATGAGAATAATTAAATGTACAATTGCTATGAGCAAAGACAACCGGAAAATTGACTACAAACATACCAGAGGGTTATTTCTTTCTCTCTGGATAATGGAGGTCGGTTGACCCAATGAGAGGCCAGAATTTGGCTCTATTGAGAGGTAAAGATAGCGTAGGACCACCCGACCTGAGATTACGTTGTAAGTTCGTGGGTGGCTTAAGCATTTTTTGATCAAAAAAATGTGAACTAAGAATCTCAAAGTTTTTTTCATGTATGATAGATAGCATAAATACTTCTTTACGGATTTCCATGTAATGTATTGCCCTTTTTGCAGTGGTGTGCCACTGGTAATGGTGTGTGTGCGTGTTTATATATATATATGCCACAACCATGCCAGTGGCACCCAGGTTCACATTGTGTTTTTTCAGAAATGTTTTTTGTGCAGGACTATACGTTGTATTTGGCATATATTGCTTTTAATCTATATAGGGAGGAAGGGATGCCTCCATTTTGGTTTCCTGCACCCCTGCCCACTTTCCCAGGCTGTTATATGAGTGCAGCTTGCAAGGTTGGTGTTTTTTTATTTCTTTCTCTCTGGATAATGGAGGTCGGTTGACCCAATGAGAGGCCTGAATTTGGCTCTATTGAGAGGTAAAGATAGCGTAGGACCACCCGACCTGAGATCATGTTGTAAGTTCGGGGGTGGCTTAAGCATTTTTTGATCAAAAACATGTGAACTAAGAATCTCAAAGTTTTTTTCATGTAAGTAGTTAAATGACATAATTCCCCACCAACACCTCCCTTTTATGCATCTTTGGTTAAGGTCAAGGCCCTTCCATGGACACAGGATTTAGATATCCCTAGCTAGCTTGATGATTGATTCCCTGGAGAACATCTACCAGAAGTAGAATCAAATACAATGAGAATAATTAAATGTACAATTGCTATGAGCAAAGACAACTGGAAAATTGACTACAAACATACCAGAGGGGTAGAAATACTAGGATTCCAGGGCATAGTCAAGCAGGTCAGTAGCTGAATAGAGACAGAGTGGTACGGACCTCCGGAGCAAATAAGCAGGCAGGGCCAGACAGACAGTGAGCCCTAGCGGTAGGCCCCAACAATATTCTCTCTGCCTACTTGCCCGCCCGACCCTAAGCGGTCGACAGCAACTGGACAGCTATCCCTACCCTGAGTATGTGCAAACACGGAATAGACAAGAAAGACAAACCACAATAACAGGATAGTCAAAAGGTAGGCAAAAGATGCGAAATCCAGGAAATCCAAAATAGAATATTATGCACACCAGGTCAAGCCAAAGACTATAACCACCACTGCTACTGAGCAGAACAAACCTTCTTAAGGAATGTCAGAGTCCCAGTCCAGGCCATGATTGGACCAGCCCTCTGACATCCAGACCACACAGAAAACAGACAGGTAGTAAGACAAACAAGTGGTGACATATCCTGTCAATCATCACTCAGTCTCAATTGCCTGCCCTCTAAACTAGGCTAAGAAAGTAAACAGTTGTGATGGAAATACATATGCAAATAGACGAAAAGGCTCACTTACATTGGCTGTAACGAGGAATTGTCCTGGAGATACACGCCACTGCTATACCGCTCCAAGCTGACCGCCGGCCAGGCGGAAATGAAGCAAAAGATAAACGGATGTCCGGGTATCCTAGGCGACACACTGAATGCCGCTGTGTACCGCTAAGAGATCCAGAAGCTGGTAGCAGTAAAAACAGACATTTATTTTCAGCAAAAGTAAAAATGCACATTGGCAACAAACCCCCACGGCAGTGAAATGACACAGACGCGTTTCGGGCCCTTACTCACTGTGATGTCGGCTATGTATGTACAATTAATTTAAGACATCCTAAAACCAATCACATTACACGACTCGGTCACATGATCGTGATGTTAGTTAGACATATACAGGCAATAGGAAGGTAAGGAAAACATGTACATATGTATACAAATAACTAATAATATATAATGTATATAGCAAAACAAGGACCTCTAGATAAACATTTGCATTAGTATATATAGAACATGTCTGTACGATAGTTTAACCCTTCGGGTCTCCTGGTGCCTAGTTTTATAATCCAGTGTGCCTCCCTTTGTCTTATACTTTTAGTCCAATTGCCACCTCTACAAGGATATTGTATTTCCTCTATTGCATAGAACCTGAAGTTGGCTAGATCTCCATTATGACATTCCAGGAAATGTTTTGCGGCGCCTGACATTTGACTTTTTTGTTTTTTTATGCTGTAAATATGTTCCCCTATTCGTGTTTGGATTTTACGGGTAGTACTTCCTACATATTTCTTTTTGCAACTAATGCACTCTATAATATAGATGCAGTGATGGCTATTGCAGTTGATGAACTGTCTAATGTCATATTTATGTAGATTTTTATTATCTGTAAATTCTTGTGTTTTTATGGCCATCTTACAACAGTTGCACCGTGGACCTCCACATTTAAAGAAGCCCTTTTGTGAGAGCCAGACCTTTGATGTTGTGTTTGTATTGTTTGTGTATACACTAGGGGAGATAATATTTCCTATTGTTTTACCCCTTTTTGGTATAATTTTGACACCTTCGTCCAGGATTTCTACCAAGATATTGTCCTGTCTAAGAATATTCAGATTCCTTTGAAAGATTGATTTAATTTGTTTAAAGTTGTTACTATATTTAGTGAAGAAAACCATTTTACTTTCCCTAACTGGTTGTTGCTTTTTGTTCCTTTTCCTTAACAATTGTTGTTGTGTCATAGTACTTACTTTATTTTTAGCTTTTTGTATATCTCTCTTATGATAGCCTCTTTGTGCCAATCTATCCTCAATTATTTTTTCAGCCTGCTTGTAATCACTGTCCAGTGTACAAATTCTTCTTGCTCTGATAAGTTCTCCATATGGTATCGCTCTTATAGTGCTGTTGGCATGGCAACTATTAGCTTTTAAAACCGTATTCCCAGAATTTGGTTTCCGGTAGAGCGTGGAGACAATTTTTGCTGCTTTTGAATCTCCCTGGAGGTAGATATCTAGAAAGGGGATACCTTTTTTGTCCCATATTCCCGTGAAACGTAGATTGTATGGGTTACAGTTTATGTAGTCCATAAATGGCTGTATGAGTGCTACATCGCGACCCCAAATAATAAGGAGGTCGTCGATGTAGCGCCCATACCACATGATGCAATCAACATAAGGATTATTGGCGCTATAAATGGCCTGGTACTCCCACCAAGCCATGGTGATATTGGCCAAAGATGGCGAAAAGGTATCTCCCATAGGGGCTCCAAGCAATTGTACATAATAGTGTTGTTCAAATTTAAAGAATTTACTTTTAAGCAAATACTCTATGGCCATGAATATAAATTCCTGAAGGTTGTCATCATACATACCATGTTGTTTAAGAAAAAAAAATTGGATTTTGGTAGGTCAGGTTCATCAGCCCTGTCTGAAACCAACCCAAAGTTTGAATTTTGCCATCAATGGCAGGAAAATCATACAACTAATAAATAGTCTTTTTCTAGACAGATAAAAAAGTGTTTTATTCATTGATCAGATATGCTTCTTTTTTCCTGTCTGGAAAAGGCTTGTGATTGGTTGTACTATTTTTCCACAGTCACTGACAAACTTGGGTCGTAGCTCCTACACAAATCCAAAGCAGAAGACTAAGTAGTAGCTAATATTTTTTAGTACTATACAAAAAAAGTATCCAAATGTAAACCAGCCAGAGGTATGGCAAGAGAACACACTTATAGTATGTGTCAGGGCTAGGGGGCGCGCAGCCTGCAGGGAGCAACAGTCTGCAGCAGCTGAATTGCGACCCCACCCTGATACACATGCTGCTGGCAGCTGTGTGAGTGACAGAGGCCCAGCCACTCCGGACAGGGGGCATGTCGCACCAGCCAATGGGAGGACCCGGAGGCTGCTCCAAACAGCTACAGGGGCGGTATCCGGGAATCACATTTAAACCCCCTGCAGGCTGAGTGCAGCGCCTGCGATATTCTCCTGGCTGCCTTACCTGTGCTTTGTTAGTTTGTTCGTTTACCTGTGTACCTGACCTCGGCTTGTTTCCTGACCCTGTCTTACGCTCTCATCTTGTACTTTGCTCTCGCTTGGCTTTTGACCCCGGCTTGTTTAAGGTTTCTCTTTGGTTCTGATTAGTGGCTTGACGTTTCTGATTTGTTATTGACCCGGACTGTCTGACCCTTCTTTCTCCTGACGGCCCAGCACTTTAGCAGCCCAGGGACTGTTGCCCAGCTGGTGTCTGCCACCTAGGGTGCACGTCAAGTAGGCAGAGACAGTGGGCTGGGTTCCAGTTAGGGCTCACTGTACCCCCCTTGATGTGACATTATCACAGGCCGAAACCATTACTGCTCTCCAGAAACTATGATACCCATGACAGCTCTGGTAGAGCAGATGCAGGGGCTTACCCAGCTAGTTCAGGATCTGGCACTGAGGGTACAATGGCAGGAGACTACCCCAAGTCCAAGTGTCCCTGCCTTACCTTCCCCTCCTGTAGAACACCCTATTCAGTTGCCTGACAGGTTTTCAGGCAACAGGAAGGCCTTTTGGCATTTAGAGAGGGTTGTCACCTGTATTTGAGGTTCCGCCCATGTAGCTCAGGGAATGAGGAGCAAAGAGTGGGAATTATTATGTCCCTACTTCAGGGTCCCCCTCAGGAGTGGGCCTTCTCTTTACCACCTGATTCGCCAGAACTGACTGGACAGGTTCTTTGCCTCCTTAGGCATACTTTTTGATGACCCTGATAGGGAGGCCGTGGCCGAGGCTCAACTGACCACCTTGAGGCAGGGTAAAAAGACTGTGGAGGAGTATTGCTCCGAATTCCGTCACTGGTGTGTTCCGTCTGGGTGGAAAGACCCAGCTTTTAGATGCCAGTTTAGATTAGGGTTAGCTGACCATATGAAGGATTTATTGGTGGCTTACCCTACCCCTGGTAATTTAGATGAGGCTATACTACTAGCTGTTCGTCTGGAAAGGTGTTTTAGGGAGAGACATCGGGAGAAGACTCCACAACCCCCCCCCCCCCCGATGGTCTGCTCCATGGTCACCTCTACATCTGCGGTTCCTGAGATAAACCCAGAGGAGCCAATGCAAGTGGTGGCTTCTTCTGCAACTGCTGCTAGTGACCGTAGGACTTCTCGTCGTATCCAGTGATTATGCTTCTACTGTGGCGAGGGTGGACACATCGTCCATGAGTGTTCCAAGAGGAAGGCCAGGCCAGAAAACTCCAGCGCCTAGGTGATTTGCAGGAAGGTCACCTAGGCGAGCAGGTATTTCCTATTGTATCCAAAAAATTGCTGCTTCCAGTTAAGATTTCATACTTGTTGCTGTCTGGTTCTGGGAATGTGTTTGTGGATTCTGGGTCAGCTTCTAACTTTGTTGATGTGTCCTTCGTCAAACGTCTAGGCCTACCTTGGAGACCACTATCTGATTCTCTGTGGGTTGTGGCTATTGACTCCACTAGCTAGGGGAACAATCCAATATTGTACTCCTGAGCTGGAGATGGTGGTAGGGTCCATACATACTGAAAAGTGTATTCTATTTATCATGAAGGGGCTGCCTGCTGATGTGGTTTTGGGGCTGCCCTGGCTTCAGAAACACAACCCGGTGTTTGACTGGGATTCAGGAGAATTAATCAAGTGGGGACAACAGTGTGGAGACAGATGTCTTCCTATCATACTGGGCAACACAGAGATGGAGCAGATTCCTGTGTTTATTCGTGACTTTGCTAAAGTATTTTCTCAGAAATAGTCGGAGATACTACCCCCTCATGGATCTTACGACTGTGCCATTGACCTATTGCCCGGAGTGAAGTTTCCCAAGGGGAGGATATATAATCTGTCTGGTCCTGAAAGACTAGCCATGAAGTAGTATATTGCAGAAAGCCTACAGAAGGGGCATATCAGACCTTCTCTGTCCCCTATGGGTGCAGGGTTTTTCTTTGTGGGAAAGAAGGATGGAGGCCTCCGTCCATATATAGATTACCGTGAACTGAATAAGATAATGGTAAAAAAACAATACCCTTTACCTTTGATTCCAGATCTGTTTAATCAAATCCAAGGAGCGAAATGGTTTTCTAAGTTGGACCTGAGAGGGGCCTATAACCTCATCTGTATCCGGGAGGGAGATGAGTAGAAAACCGCGTTTATCACTCCTGAGGGTAATTTTATATATCTGGTGATGCCGTTCGGGTTTTGTAATGCTCCTGCGGTGTTCCAGAACTTGGTTAATGATGTTTTCCGGGAACTCATTGGTTGTTGTATGGTTGTTTACCTGGATAACATTTTGATCTATTCGAAAGATTGGTCGTCACACGTTAAACACGTATGACAGGTATTGCATATCCTGAAGGAGAATTGTTTGTCTGTCAAGCTTGAAAAATGTGTTTTCGGGGTGCAGGAAGTACAGTTTCCTGGTTTTCAGAGGATGCAATGTGTCCTGTCCAATCCTTTGGCTAGATTTACGTATATTCATGTGTGTTAAATTTAAGGGATTAATAGATTAATAACAGTTCATTTTTAGAATTTAGTCCCAGTGGTGCCCTAGTGTTCAGTTTTAAAATCCAGAAAGACTCCCTTTGGCGTAATTTACTTAACCAATTGCCTCCTCGATATGGTTTTTGAATAGCTTCTATTGCATAGAATCTAAAACTTGCTGTATTGCCCTGATGAATTTCTATAAAGTGCTTTGCAGCTCCAGATGTTTGTCCTGTATTCTTTCTGATGTTATTTAAGTGTTCACCTATTCTTGTTTTTAACTTGCGGATGGTGCTGCCTATATACTTTTTGCAACATGTTGTGCATTGTATGATGTATACCACATGGTGGCTGTCACAATTTAAAAATTGCCCTATGTGATAGCTTTTGGATTCAGATGCATCATAGAATACGTTAAAACATATAAAGAGAAAAAAATATTCCCAAGAGGCCTACGGATAAAGAAATTTCCTTTATTTAATGCACCAGCTGAGTTTCTACAAAGATGGTATGATACCCTAACAGATTGTTCCCTAACTTTGATTAACTTAATAATAGAGTATGAAGAAAAACAATTACAAGAAATTGAAACACAAGTCCTAACATTGGAAGAGAAGATTGAAATATTTAAAAATGATAGGGACTTTTAAAATATGCAGAATAAAATGAAGGAAAATATAAATAAATTAGAGAAAGCTATAATGGAAACGAAGAAATATAAATTCCATAGAGACAATGATGATTACAAAAATGATAAAATTTATACCTGGTCACGGGATAGAACATTTTAAACACCTAAACCTATTTTAAAAAGAAAAAAATGGCAAAATAAAGATAAAAGATCGGTGAGTTTTTCAGAGGTGGAGCGCACAGATAACACGGATTTGGAAACAGGTGATAAGGAAAATGACGATGATACAGAGAATGCAGTACAACAGGAGAATACCACCCGTCCAAAAAACGGGAAAAATCAAGGAGAAGACGAAGAAAAAGGAAATTTAATGAAAACCCGCACATCCAATCAACCGAAAAAAGTACAAACAA
This sequence comes from Phyllomedusa bahiana, assembly GCA_025379985.1. NCBI lineage: Eukaryota > Metazoa > Chordata > Amphibia > Anura > Hylidae > Phyllomedusa > Phyllomedusa bahiana. The sequence goes on from JAODAL010030758.1 coordinate 17,210, forward strand.
GGAAGAAATAAATGAAGCTCAGGTTATCATACTAACACCAACTATCCTTACGGAATCGCAAATACAAATATTGGAACAAGGATTGAACTTTGTACCCACCACTGACTTTGATTTATTCCATACCATGTTGGATCTAAACAAATTTGTCAGACTCCTTACAGTAAAAAGGCATTTCCATAATGCATATGAACATTCGGGTTCTGATATGGGCCTATCCGAAGTATCCACTTTAGAGAATGAATTTACTAACTTAGATTTTAGTGAACAATTGGGATTGAAAACTTTACAAGAATTATATCAGGAAGGGGAAATCAATGAATATACAGATAGTACGGGCGAAATAGATAACATAAATTTCAGTACACCAAATCCGGGGTTTTACCCAATCAAATCCAGAGTACCAGCTTTGGATTTTTTCCAAAATACTATGGAGAGAGACCTAATAGCCCTACAAAAGAGAAAAGATAATAAAAAAAATAATAATAAAAAGAAAAAATATGGAAATCTAACTTGGAGTCAGGTAACAGCCTTGAAAAAACTAAAAGAAAATGATAACCTTATTATAAAAAGAGCCGACAAGGGGGGAGCCACAGTCCTTATGGACAAGGGTCTATATATAAAACAAGTATATAATATCTTGCAGGATTAAACAACATAACGGAAATTTAAAGAAGATCCCACACAAGATTTAAAAACAAAACTTGAAAAATTATTAGAGGAAGGTGAAAGTCTGGGAGCTATAACCACAAAACAAAAACGTTATCTAATGGTAGAAGACCCAGTTATACCTATTTTTTATGGTGACCCAAAGACACATAAGGGGAATTTTCCACCCAATCTAAGACCTATAATATCTGGGAATGGCTCACTTGGAGAACGCCTTAGTACTTGGGTTGACAAACATCTTCAACCCATTGTACGTAATAGACCAGGATTTATAAAAGATTCTAAAGAAGTCCTTAAAACTATGCAAAATAGAGAATGGCAGGCAGATTATACCTGGTTAGGGTGTGATGTCACGAGCTTATACTCCAGTCTACCACATGATTTGGTTATCACAGCTGTATCATTTTTTCTTAAAAATGATAGTAAATATAGTACAGAAAAACAAGTTTTTTATTTTTTAGGGCAATAGATATCTCTTAAAAATAATTTTTAAAAATTTTCCTAAGATTTTCTATTTACAAACAAATTTGGGGGCCCCCCAAATGGGTTCTATTTCCCGCCCCCTTCCCCTTCCCAACCTATTTTAGGCAGGTGGGAGCCCCATGCCATAAACAGGCAAGAAAACCCTTTTTTTTTCCGGGGACTGAAATTTTGTGGTATGGCCAAAAATCGATAAACCTCCTTTAAAATTTGGGGTCCGATTTAGCGTTTCATACCTTCCTTTGGGAGGTATTTTAAAATTCCAATACATGAAATTTCCCCCCAATTCCCCCTTAAAAATTTTGGGAGTAAAAAAACCCAACCTTTTTTTGGGACATTCTCCTTGGGGGAAATTTTCCAGATAAAAATTTTTAAAACAACAAACCCAATTTGAAAACCGGGGGCCGGGTAAAACTACCCTTTAAAGGGCCCAATATTTCCAATTCACCCAAAACCCAAATAGATCCCAATTCCCCTAGGGAGAGTCCCTTTCAGACCCAAAACCCGTCCCTGAAACCCGGGAAAAACGGATTTTTTCGGGAAAGGGGGAAAAAACAAATAGAAAGCAGACTACTGAAAGGGGAGGCTATACAAAAAAATTTTTGACTTTGGGCCCCAAAAATGGGGTTAGTTTAAAAAATCTAAAACCCCAGTTACTCAAAAATAACCAAAAAAAAGGGGGAATATTTAATGAAAAAAAAAATTTTTTATCTTTACTACAGGATATAGTACAATTTTCAAAAATAAAAAATTTTTTCTACAAAAACATAAAATTCTACGAAAAAGATCCCCCCCTTTGCCCTGAAAAATTGGGACAGAGAATTTGGTGTGTCCCCAAGAGGGGCAAAAGGTTGGGAAATGTAATATCCCCCCTATGCACTTAAACCAAATTTATTTATATAAAACAGGGGCTGTCCCCAAAAAAGGGTTTTTCCTTTGGGAAGGGTGGTGGAGCAGGGATGAAAATTTATTAATTTTTACTAAAAAAAACAAACGTTTTCTTTGAGAAATCAAAAACCAAAAAAAGCTTCACTAAGAGCAATTTTTAAATTTTTGTGACAGCCACCATGTGGTATACATCATAGAATCCCACAAAAATTATGTTGCAAAAAGTAAAAGGAAAGGCACCATCCGAAATTTTAAAAAAAAAGAATAGGTGAACATTTTTAAAATAACACAGAAAGAAAAACGGGACAAAAATCGGGACTGCAAAAAAACTTAATAAAATTTCATCAGGGAAAATACAGCAATTTTTTGGGATTCAAGCAATAGAACAATTCAAAAACCATATCGAGGAGGCAATTGGTTAATAAATTAACCCCCAAAGGGAGGCCCTTTTTGGATTTTAAAACGAAAACCCAGGGCCCACTGGGACTAAAAATTTTAAAAATGAACTGTTATTAATAAAATTAATCCTTAAAAATTTAAAACACATGAATAACGTTTAAAACAGCCCTAGGATTGGCAGGACACATTGGGCCCCAAAGTTCATATCCAGAAAAACCTTTCCCCTTGGGGCTGGCCCTTTTTTTTTTAAATTATGTTTTTTCCCTTAATTTTAACTAGCCGGAACAAGGGCACAAGTTGCCTAAAACGCCCTTGGCCCAAGCGCCCGTTTTTTTTACATGTGTTTTTACCGCTGGGATTTTTTTTTTGGGAATAAAGTTAAATCACTTTTGGGGCCGTTTTTGTCGGACTTTAGGGTTTTTCCCCCGCCGGGAGCCAGCTCTGATGAGCGAAGTGCAGGTGCATTCTCTGAAAGTCGGATGTTGTGTTACTGTGGAGCTGCAGTGTGTCCGTACCAGGCACCGGTGGTAACGCACATGGCATTGCTGCAACGGTGAAGCCAGAAGAACTGAAGGTGAGCCATACATGCATAGATACTGTGCTTGGTTTTGCATTTCTACAGTTTCCTGGGTATATCCTGACTCCTAACTCATTTTGTACGGACCCCTGTAAAATTCAAGCCATTCTCGACTGGGTCCGCCCTACATCCCTGAAAGCCCTACAGCGATTCCTAGGGTTTGCTAATTATTATCGTAACTTTATTTGTAATTTTTCCGTCTTAGTTTGGGCGTTGACTGACATGACTAAGAATTGGGTGAAGTTCAGTAATTGGCAACCTGAGGCCATAGAGGTGTTTAAGAAACTTAAGCAGTGTTTTGTAACAGCTCCTGTGTTGATTCAAGCAGATCATAGCAAACCCTTTGTCATCGAGGTTGATGCTTCTGAGTATGGTGCAGGGGCGGTCCTGTCTGAGGGACCCGCTGTTATGACTATCCTTCGCCCTTGTGCCTTTTTTTCCTGTAAATTTTCCTTGGCTGAAAGGAATTCCATGAACCTCACCCGGACAAACCCAGACCAGGGAAGGGTCCGGTGGCCCCTCCTAAAATGGGGGGTACTGTCAGGGCTAGATGGCACTCAGCCTGCAGGGAGCAACAGTCTGCAGCAGCTGAATTGTGACCCCACCCTAATACACATTCTGCTGGGAGCTGTGTGAGTGACAGAGGCCCAGCCACTCTGGACAGGGGGCGTGTCGCACCAGCCAATGGGAGGACCCGAAGGCCGCTCCAATCAGCTACAGGGGCAGTATCCGGGAATTACATTTAAACTCCCTGCAGGCTGAGTACTGCGCCTGCGATTTTCTCCTGGCTGCCTTACCTATTCTTTGTTAGTTTGTTCGTTTACCTGTGTACCTTACCTCGGCTTGTTTCCTGACCCTGTCTTACGCTCTCATCTTGTACTTTGCTCTCGTTTAGCTTTTGACCCCGGCTTGTTTAAGGTTTCTCTTTAGTTCTGATTTGTGGCTTGATGTTTCTGATTTGTTATTGACCCGGACTGTTGACGCTTCTTCCTCCTGACGGCCCCAGCACTTTAGCAGCGCAGGGACTGTCGCCCAGTTGGTGTCTGCCGCCTAGGGCAGCACATCAAGTAAGCAGGGACAGTGGGCTGGGTTCCAGTTAGGGCTCACTGTACCCCCCCTTGACGTGACAGTATGCCTGCCCTTTAGAAGTCTATGGGCACTCTACAGCATACACTTACTACCTTTCCATTTATATACTGTACAGATATGTACTGCTGTTGCATGATCTAGTGTTCTTTAAATTAAGTTTTATCTTGTTTCTTTCTATACAGAAAACTTACATAAATCAGTAAATTGTTGCAAAGTGCTTGTAATTCAACGTGAGATAGGCTTAGAAGGGATAAATTATAATTTATAATATACTATAACATATACATTATTTATTCATTATGTTTCATAAGCTGTGCATATGCACTTTTCTTTCAATTAGTATTTTCTACTGTTATCAAAGTACAAACTGTATGGCAGCTGAATCAGTTCCTTCATTTTTTCCTTTCTTATCAACTGTAGTTTGGAGAAGCTTTTTAAGAAGATTTTATTTTCTTTTTTGCCTTCTTTGCCATCTGTATCTATCTATCTAAACTATAGCCATGAAGATACGGATTATAATAAAGTTTTCATTGGTTTCACGCCTTCTGTTCATAAACTTGCATTTCAATGTTGCAACATAACTGCAATAAATGATAAACACACAGTTAACTATAAAAATAATAGTCCTTAGTACAAGGTTTCTTAATCTTTGTCACTCCCATAGACAGTAGAAGGAGGAGCAGTGTGCATGCATAACCTTTACTCCGTTCAGATGGTGTATTCTTGATGCCCATTTTTTTCTTTATAGAGGTCAGAGATCAGACATTTATCACCTATCCTTTGGATACATGATAAACGTTATTATTGGGATGTCACCTTTAAGCTTTAGCTAGCTATTTATTTAACCCCTTAACGACCTTGGGTGTATGAGTGCGTCCCAGGGCCGCTAAGGGGCTTTGCAGGGGGATCGCTCCGCGACCCCCCCGCACAGCCGCCGGGTGTTAGCGGCAGTAACAGCGGCGGCGGGTGGCTCCGCCCGCTGGCGCTGTTTAACCCATCAGACACCACGGCAAAGATGGCCGCGGCGTCTGAATTAACGCCGATCGGTGCCGCGCACCGATCGTTATGGTCATCGGGCCGATCCGACGACCGGACACGGTGGTGGGGAGCCTTGTGAAGGCTCCCGTCACTTATCCTGGCCGGTTTGCCCCACTTCCGTCCGCAGACAGGAAGTGGGGAAACCGCCATCTTTGTACACCCTAATGCATTGCCTATGCAATGCATTAGGTTGTATTAACAATCGCGCCACCTAGTGGTCAAGTACCATAGGTGGCCTCAATGTTACAGTAAAAAAAAAAAAAAAAGTTTTAAAGAACAAAAAAAAAAGTATTAAAAGTTCAAATCACCCCCCTTTCCCCATTTTACAAATAAAATCATAATAAAAAAAGTTACACATATTTGGTATCGCCACGTCCGAAAAAGTCCGATCTATAAAAATATAACAATTTATCCCGTACGCTGAACACCGTAGAAGAAAGAAAATTCCAAACGCCAAAATTCCGTTTTTTGGTCATTTTACGTCACTCAAAAAATGGAATAAAAATGATCAAAAAATTCGCATGCATTCCAAACTGCTAGCGATAAAAAGTACACTTCAGTCCGCAAAAAATGCCCCCTCACTGACGTCCGTAGGTGTTAGTAAAAAAAAGTTATTGGTCGCACAAAATGGCGCTGTGGAGCAAATTTCAAAAATAGAAAATGTTTGGAATTTTTTTACGGTACCAAAAAATAACGGAAACCCTACATGTTTGGTATTGTTGGATGTGTAACAACCTGTAGAATACAGATAACACATTATATTTACCGAAGATTGAACGCTGTAAACATGGCGAAAATACATTTTTTTTCACAATTTGTCCCACTTGGAATTTTTTTGCGGTTTCCCAGTATATTCTATAGTATAGTGAATAACACCATTAGAAAGTACATCTTGTCCCGCAAAATAAAAGCGCTCATGTGTCTATGTAGGTGGAAAAATAAAAAAATAAAAAATTTATGGCTTTCAGAAGGCGAGGAGGGAAAAACGAACGTGTCACCAAAAAAAAAAACGCCTGGTCCTTAAGTGGTTAATGTTTTTTTTCTTTTTTTGGGGGGGGGGGATAATTGGCCACTGGTGGATATTGAGGCTTTTTTCACAAGTGCCATTTCAAGTTTTTTGGTGCACGCTTTGAATGAGAGAATTGTGTAGGGAAGGGAATTTTTTTTAAAATTGCTTACCTTACAGTTACTTGCCCTTCCAGTAGCACCTGCTGTGATGGGAATACCCCTTTAAATTGACTGTATCATATTGTTGTTTGGGCTTTAATGATGTGACCTTTAATGGATGTGTTTGTTGGTTTAAGCCTTTATGTTGATCGTTCTGATGATCGAGTGACCGCATGCTCTGTAATGACAAAAATGGTTTATAAAATCCTTTAAGCTTGTGACAATTTTACAAATACTTCCTAAAAGGTAAATGACTTATTGTTTGGCAGTTTGGTGCCAACAGTCCTTAAACATGTTTTCAGTGTCACCGGACTACAAATTCTCATGATGAAGACATCTTTAGATGTGGGAATTGCTTAGCAACTAGTAGCCTTCTCTTAATCTGTTGTACAGTTTTTATTGCTGCCAGCAACTTTTCAGCAAACCAGTCATCTGAAAACATTTCTTACCTTTGCTTTGTAGAAAAGAAATCTTTAAGACAGACTTATATTACAGTCAGTGTATTCAGTGTCTTCTCCCATTTAGATCTTAGATAATATTAGAATTTAAATAGCATTTTCAGGCCATATTGTCTTTTGAAGTTCTATATGTATTTTTCAAAATAGTGGAATCAATTATCAATATACCCAAAAAGCTTAGATTTAAAATAAGATAAAAGTCTTTGATGTTAATTTAAAGCTTGACATACACTTTAAACTGTTAATGTATGAAAACTCTCTGGGTCTAAGACCTTTTTTATTGCCCACAGCAACCAATCAGAGATCCTCATTCATTTCATATAGTGCTCTGAAAAAAATTAAAAGGAAGCTCTGATTGGTTACTATGGGCAGCAAAGAAAGTCTTTATTTGTGTCTCATATACGTAAAATGGCAGTAACTGGGAAATCAGCATATAGCTGTTGAGATAGGGATGGCCATAAAATATGGATAGGTAGGTATGTTTGACAACAAGACAGAACTAAGAAAAGAATTTAAGAGGAATGGGGGCAAGTACAATGTAATACTACTGGATTGGCACCTAGGGTCCTCCAGTTTAATAATGTCTATTATACATGGTTACACTCAAAATGTTGATGGTTTGAAGACGTTATCTCAACCACCAACACTCCTTGAAAGTCTTGTAATAGAGGAAAAACCCTGGATGGTCCACTTCTCTCCGTTCTATCGCATGTATATCAGAGTCATTTTATCAAGGAAGTCAAACTAAAACAATGCTTTGGTCCTAATACCAACCTTTCTCATGCATATACTACTGCCTTAATTAGTGATAGCCTAGACGTTTCTTGTCTGACATGCCAATGTCCATTTATGTAATGAAGCAGAAAATATGACTCATCAGAGAAGAAAACTCTTTGCCAAACAGCGGTGGTCCAATTCTGATACTGCTGTAAAAATGTAAGCTTTTTTATGATTTTTATTAGCAGAACTTTATATCACTAATATACAAATGTCCATGATAGAAAAGTGACACAATTATAAAACTTATTTAGCACCACTTTTGCTGATAAAAAATAATTTTAATTTTAAAAATATGAAAAACATTTGTTTTTTCACCATTTTTCCTCATATTAAAATACATTTAAAAATAACATAAAGATGAAGTCAGAAAACAAAAAAAAAATATTTCAGCTCACCCAGACTCAGTAGTGTCGAACCAGTCGCAAGAATTGGGGAGTCCCGGAGCTCTACTCCCAAACAGAAGGCAAATTTTCAAGAAGTGGTATCCAGCGACTGCAGCTCAATCCATAATAATAAAAACAGTAGCTTTATTTAATCATATTTAAAAAGTAGAAACCAATATATGTGCACAAAGCATCGTGATGGCTGTTTACATCGATACGTTTCGGGGGACTGCCCCCTTAGTCATGATGTGACGTCAAACAAAACGTAACTTCCTTATATATCCAACACTAATAAAAAGAAAATTCTAAAAACAATTAGACAAGTAAATTTTACAGACTCAATAAATTGCCTAATAAACTTCATGATGCATGGCAAAAGTGAGAAACGGGAAAAAGGCAATAAAGAATAAGATATCTAATAATGAAACATAATATCCTGCCTTTTATTGAGGCCAGTCGGGAACCTGGTGTTCAGTTGGAATATCCACCAGGCTTCCCGGGATAAGATCTTCCTCCTCATCTCCCCTCCTCTCACTGGTTTGCAATCTGCCTCTATACCGCAACATGTGAAAGAGGCGAGGCTGCCCGCATGGCATTCCGTGAAGTGCCGCGATGCCATCGAAACATAAAGATGAAGTCTACCATATCACAGAAGAAAGGCAAAAATATTAGTACGCTAACCGAGTGCAAGAAAGCATTATAGAGTTCAAACCGACATGTACTACAGAAAAGGAAAATGTAATTGTTCAGGAAGGGGAGTAAGCAGCCTAATCAGGAAACGGTTAAAGGGGTTTTTCCTAGAGATGAGCCATCAATAAAAATATAGAGATCTTGGCGACTGCCGATTTTGAGAAATATTGCACAGATATATGATTTACGATCTCGATCTATCACTGATTCCCATTAAAGTCAATGGGAGACAATGACCAGGTTCATTGTTCTACCCAAACAGGTGAGGAGAAGCTGAAATTACCATCCACAACAGTAAAATGGATACATGGTACATCTTAGTCAAGACAATTAGACTGTAAGAGTAATAGAAAAAAATTCACAGGCTAAAATAATTCATTCCTTTCAATGGCTAACTGAAAAGATGAGGACGGCGTAGCTACAGCAGGTATAGCGGTAGCAGCTACTACGGGGCCCCTTTAACACATAAGAAGACATCGGTATTGGAAATGTTACATGGTAACTGGCAGGAGACCCCTATCACTTTTTGCACCAGGAACCAACAACTTGTCATATATGTGGTGGCAGCAAGAACATCCCAATGGGGAACACGGAGGTTCAGCTGGCAGGGCCGTAGTTAGAGTGGCCACATGCAGCTAAATCAAATGGGGCCCCCACCTATTACTAGTTCCTATTTTTAACATATGACCAGGCCCCTTTATGATTAGGGCCTCTGACAGGAGTACTGCCCTATTGGCACCCCTGGCATCCCTTTTAAAGTAGCCTGACCCCAAAACCAGCAAAAATTCCCTTATGGATCCTCAGAATAAAAATTCGCAATAAGAAATTGACTATTTCAAACAATAATTTTTCCAATGCTGCTGCTACAGCTCCTTGCCAGTCTACTGCTGTCATGTTGCTGACATTGTTCCACCGTGACATTAGAACGTGAAGAAGACGCAACCGATGTCTCCAATTGGTCAATGAGCCCTGTCTCAAATTCCTGCATTCTACTGTCAATTGGGTGTAGGTGGAAGGAAGTTGCTCACTTGTGATTCGGAACGTGGATCAAGGAGGGAGGCCACCCAGTAACTGCTGTTCATTTCGATTGCCTTGATTCGTGTGAGAGATGCTTTTTTTCAATATGACCTTTACTATTGGTGTCTTTTACAGCGGCATGACCCCAAATCCATCACAGATGCCCTTATGGACCGTTAGAATAAAATTTGCAATAAGAAATAAGTATTTGAACCAATATTTTAGTGAATAGGACATTGATTATCTCTGTCCTTTACCGCAGCATGACCTCAATACCAGCACAGATGCCCTTATGGACCCTGAGAATAAAAATTTGCACTAAAATTTACTCTTTAAAACAAGACTTTTTCCAATGCTGCTGCTGCTGCTACGGCTACTCGCCATTCTACTACTATCACATTGCTGACGTTGTTCGAACGTGACATTAGAACGTGAAGAAGACGCAACAGATGTCTCCAGTTGGTCGATGAGCCCTGTCTCAAATTCCGGCATTCTACTGTACAATTGAGTGGGTGGAAGGAAATTGCTGACTTTTGATTTGGAATGTAGATCAAGTAGGGTGGACACCCAGTAACCATTGTTCATTTTGATTGCCTTGAGTCATCTGAAATTTGAAATGAGTATGTGAAATAAGCTTTATTTTAATATGACCTTTACTATTGGTGATGTTTACAATGGCATGACCCCAAAACTAGCACAGATACCCATACTGACCATCAGAATAAAATCCGCTGGAAGAAATGACTATTTCAAACAAGATTTTTCTGAATAGGACATTGAATATCGCTATCTTTTACAGCAGCATGACCACAAAAGCAGCAAAAAAGACCTTTCGGAGACTCAATAAAATTAACAAGAATAAAAGAGTATGTGAATTAAGCTTTTTTTCAATACGATTATTTATTATTATTATTATTATTATTTATTTTAGAGCGTCATTGATTCCAGGGCGCTGTACATTCAAGGGGAGTTACATACATAACAAATGTTGAACAAATACAATGGTGACGATAAATGACTAGCAACTGACACAGAGGGGGCAGAGGACCCTGCCGCGAAGGCTTACAATCTACAAGGGAGGAGGGGAGAGACAGAAGATGTGGGGCAGACATGTTTGTGGGGCAGTGTACTGGTGGTGGGGTTATTATAGGCTATAAGCTATCCTGAAGAGATGGGTTTTCAGGTTGCTTTTGAAACTGGTAAAAGTTTGGGAGAGTCTGATGTTTTGGTGTAATGAGTTCCAGAGAATGGGGTAAGCATGAGCGAAGTCTTGGAAACGGTTATGTGAAGAGCTGATGAGAGGAGAGCAGATAAGAAGGTCCTGTGAGGAGCGGAGATTGCGAGAGGGGAGGTATCTGGAGAATAGAGCAGAGATGTATGGAGGGGAGAGATTATGTAGCGCTTTGTAGGTCATTGTTATTGGTTTATCTTACAGTGACCTGACCACAAAACCAGCAAAAATGCCATTACATCATATATCAACTGTTTCAGGGCCCCATTCAGCTAAATCAAATGGGGCACCCACCCATTACCAGTTCCTATTTTTAACCTATCAATGGGCCCCTTTTTGATTAGGGCCCCTGCCAGGAGTACTTCCTTATTGGCACCCTTGGCACCCTTTTCACAATAGCCTGACCCCAATACCAGCAGAAACGCCCTTATGGACACTGAGAATAAAATTAGCAGAAAGAAATGAGTATTTGAAACAAGATTTATTTGAATCGAGCCTTGAATATCGTTGTCTTTTCCAGCTGCATGACCCCAAAAGCAGCAGAAATGACCTTTTCGGCACTCTATAAAATTAGCAAGAATAAAAGAGTTTTTGAAAAAACAGTTTTTGGAATGGATTATAGCTGTTTTCCACAGCAGCATGACCCCAAAAGCTGCAAAAATGACCTTTCGGACACTCTTTAAAATTTTGAAGAAGAAATTATTGTTTGAAACAACATTTTTTGGAATAGGACCTTGACTATTGGTGTCTCTTAACAGCAGCATGACCCCAAAACCATCGACACTGCTAAAAATTTTCAAGAAGAAAGGAGTAATTGAAATAAGTTTTTTTTTTTTTTTTTTTAAAACCTTTACTATTGGTGTCTTTTACACTCTCCTGACCACAAAACCAGCAAAAGACCTTTTGGACACTCTGAATACAATTAGCAATAAGAAATGACTATTTAAAAAAAAAAATTCAATAGGACCATTTCTTTTTCAATGAGGAATGTGTATTTCACATTGTGAAGTAGATCTGCTACTAATCGGTGACCTTGGCAACTGGGGCAACAAAATCATCAGAGATCCTTGCTTGATTCATTTTGATAAAAGTCAAATGATCCACATTCTTAGGGGAAAGCGGGATACGTTTGTCAGTTATCACTCCTCCAGCTGTGCTGAAGGTCCGTTCCGAGATGACGCTGGCTGCTGGGCAGGATAATACTTCTTTGGCGTGTCGTGCAAGTTCGGGCCATAAATCCATTTTGGACAGCCAGAAGTCAATTGGGTCCGAAATATGTCCAAAAACATCAGTGTTGAGCTGTGACAAGCATTAAGGATTATAAACAGGATATTTTTCTATGGAATATCTTGGAAATTGGGTCTTATGGAGGAACATGGTCTTTTACACCGGCTGCCCCCCCCACCCCCCAAAAAAAAAAAAACGAAAAAAAAAACTGCTGCATGCGAATAAAGGGAACGGAATGAAGTTTTCTGCCAAAAGACTGTGTATCAAAGTTATTTCTGTTTATGGCTGATTTCCTAAGTGTCTTGTACACTGGCTGTTCATACTACACCGCAGCACAGACGTTGTGGCCAAGGAATAACATTTTCCAGAATAAAACTGTATAGAACAGTGACTTCTTATGAGAGATTAACATATGATGTGTATGATGCAGAAGTTCCCCCCACAACCAAGCCCCCCCTCCTCAGAAACTGCTTGCAGGTAGTTTAGGGCAATACAGAATTAAAATATTCTTCTATCTCACAGAGATTTGATATGAGAGTTATGTTATTGTATCTGATGCAGCAGCTGCCCCCCCGAACCAATCGCCCCCTACCCTTCCCAGAGACTGAACCGAGGAAGTTTAGGGCACTGCAGCTGTATCCAATTCTCTGACTAATACTGACTAGAATTGCCTCATCTTGCTGTACCCAAACCTAACTAATCTATCTAGCAGCCTTTCTGTAGTAAAAATGCTAGGAAAGAGTGTCTGCTAGCTTTGAAAAAAGCTGAGCAGAGAGACAGGTATCTGTTCTGTTCACAGTGTGAAAGCTAATGCCGGTGAGCAGGAAGTGTCGTGACATAGATAAAACAAGGTCATGTGATTTTAGCAGCCAATGAGATCCCTACGCCCGCCACTGGTGTCATTCTTGATCCCCCTCTGTGCTCTGCGCTGATTGGCTGGCCATCAAAAGTACAGGAAGCTGTGAAAATGGCGCGATGTGAATCCACGATTATGATTGTTGATAAGATTTTTAGGAAAAAAATTAGATCAAATCGGAACCTCGTAAATGTGAATATCTCCGTGATTTCAACTTTTCTCGATAAGATCGCTCATCACTATTTTTTGCCATATCATAAACTTCAGTTTTCCTCATTTATATAGGAGTATAGGCAGTGGTATCCATCTGCTTCAGAGCTCCATACACAGTAGGCTTCATTGAACTGTTGTTTTAGACATTCAGTATGTCTGTGGCCTCTTGCTTCATTTTGGTGGTGAGATGACTAAACCCATTTAATTCAACTTTTATTCCAGCTGACTATGGTAAGAAATTTAGCTTTTTCCAGGGCATAATTTACATGTAGTAAAAAGGTTCTACATGTACTTATGGTATTTTGAATATAAGCAACACTTTAAAGCACATATCTGCACACAGATAGAGCTGGGATTAATTTTTTTATGTTATTGTTTGTTCTGTGTGATGTAATGGTAAGGGTTTGCATGCAGTACTATCAAAATCCATACTGATACCTGTTTAATCCAATCTGATATCACTGTATCACTGCTATTACTATTACCTGTGATGACATACCTTAAATGGAGAAAACTAAAGCTGTTATACAACTTTGGGTTGCACTATTGATATCATTGTCTGCTGTTGGGTTGAGGCCACTCTTGTTTCTCCTGTTTGGCCAATTTCTAAGCCATAGACTCTGGTTGGCATTCATTAAGACCAGCATTTCATACAGTAGCCCAGGTGAAAAGTGCCCGGGAGTTTGTTGTGCATAAATTAGAAAGAGTTGCATCCCTCTTTATAAGGCCTTGTGATTTCTATATACCATTTATTATAAATGGATTATGCTAGATAAATGTTTTGAACAAATATTATGTTTTTTTCCTTATCAGTCCAAAAGAAAACTTTTTTTAGCCAAGTAGGACAACTATATCATTGTCCTCAATGGGATGGAAGAAGAGAATGAGCAAATTGGTGGAACCCAATAATAAATATATTCATAAAGGAAAAGAGAACAGCATCCATGGGTGGTGAAAAAAATCTTCAGTATCCTTTATTCTTCCATAGACAGTGCAATGTCCTGACCCCATCTGGAGTGTTTATCAGGCATACAGACATTGTATCAGAAAGATATTTACATATCATTTAACAATGGTAAATAGTGTTGAGCGATTACGTTGGCTATCGACATCGATCGATAGTCGATAGTCGGCCACCATCGATAAGGTTTTCGATAGTCGATCATCTCCGATGACCATTAAAGTCTATGGGAGAGCAACAACACCTTCATTCTTACACCCAAACAGGGCTGGAGAAGCTGGAATTAACAGCCACAACAGTCAAATGGATACCTGCTACATCTTAGGCACAACACTTAGGCTATAAAAGCCACAGAAAAAAAGTCACACACCATTCACTATCCCTGTCTTGTACCACAGCATGACCCTTAAACCTGCATCACCCACAAATTAAAAAGTGCCAGAAGGCAGTATGAAAATGAACCATCATTTTACTTGAACTGGACATTGAATATCCCTGTCCTGGAACGCAGCATGAGCCCCAAACCTGCATGACCCCCCACATTTAAAAAGTGCCGGAAAAAGGAGTCTTTCAACCACCATTTTAGTTTCACTGGACATTGACTATACCTGTCCTGGGCCACAGCATGAGCCCCAAAACCTGCATGACCCCCACATTTAAAAAGTGCCGGAAAAAGGAGTCTTTCAACCACCATTTTAGTTTCACTGGACATTGACTATACCTGTCCTGGGCCACAGCATGAGCCCCAAACCTGCATGACCCCCACATTTAAAAAGTGCAGGAAAAAGGAGTCTTTCAACCACCATTTTAGTTTCACTGGACATTGACTATACCTGTCCTGGGCCACAGCATGAGCCCCAAACCTGCATAACCCCCAGTTTAAAAAGTGCCGGAAAAAGGAGTCTTTCAACCACCATTTTTAGTTTCACTGGACATTGACTATACCTGTCCTGGGCCACAGCATGACCCAGGGCCGGAGTTACAGTGGTGCGGTGAAAGCCCAGGCTGGCGTCCGTCATCTATTAACACGCAGGTTAAAATGCCCTGATGACGCATCAACGAAAACTGTCATGCTGAAGCAGAGTGCGGAAGCGGAAGTGTGAGAACTCCAGCCTTCCTCAGAACACAGTCAATACCTGGGTTTAGCGTTTGGGCCCTTCCGTATGAGTGTGGACCAATTGAGCTTCACTTGGAAATACTGGTGGTTAACACTCCTCTTACACCCAGGTGCCCTTTATCTGGCATTTTTTTTTCTCATTTGACTCACCGTGCTGGAGGAAATGGTCTCTGTCCTTTGTTCTCTGTCCGTGCTCCATACTCCATGCCCCCCTGAATAACCTACATCAGGTCAAGTTTTCCTGTCCCTTTCCCTTGTAAAATTTCAGAGGAATTTTAACAGCTATTTTGTACATGCAAGTTTTTTAGTACTTTTAATTCTAGAAAACACAATTTTTAAAATCGGATGGAATTCCCACCATGTCTTTGTTTCTCCTTTTTTAATTGTATTAAATGGGGTTGTCTCAATAAAGGGATTGATACTATGTTAAAGATCTTGCAAAAACAAGTCATTTTGCAATATGTGTCCATTAACAGTGTCCTACCTATTCCTGTTCTGACAGCACATCACCCTTGAGCCACTCTTGACCATTGTGAAGAACAAATGTTTTGTCAGAAACAACATTTTTTAGAATAGGACCTGTAGTATAGTGCGCATGTCATAGCAAAATGCCTCCAAAAATTCAAAGCATGACCCTTGAGCCACTTTGGACAATTGTGGAGAACAAATGTCTGTTAGAAACAACATTTTTTAGAATAGGACCTGTAGTATAGCTGCATGTCACAGCAAAATGCCCCCAAAAATTTAAAACTTGACCCATGAGTCACTTTTGACAATTGTGAAGAACAAATGTCTATTAGAAACTACATTTTTTCGAATAGGACCTGTAGTATTTGTCACGGGGGTCGCCAGCTCCGCTGCCCCCCACGACCGTCACCCTGCTCGCAGGGGATCCGGTGCGGCAGCTGCGGCTGCCCGCGAACTTCCCCCTGCTGTCCCGGTCCCGGCGCCGCGTCTCTTACCTGTCCACGCTCCTGTGAACGCCGCTCCCGGCCGCCGTGCGCGTGGCCGCTGCTCTAGGTGCGCGCGCGCCGACTTCTCTAAATTTAAAGGGCCAGCGTCCCGATAATTGGTCCATTGTCGGGCGCTTGTTCTATTTAAGGTATCCGCCCCCAAAACTTCCTGCCATCTGTTGGGGTGTTCTGGTGCTTTTGGGGAGTTTTTGGAGTTTAGTCTTGATTACCCGTGTACCAGTCCGCTTGCTTACGTTTCCTGACCTTGCCTGTTTGCCGCCTGCCCTGACTGTCTACCCGTCTCTGACTACGAACCTCTGCCGCCTGCCCTGACCTTCTGCCTGTCCCCAACTACGCCTCTGGATTACGTTTCTGTACCACGCTGTACCCCAAGGCCAAAAGCCTGGCAATGCCGACATTCAGGCTTTTGGCTTTGGGATGGTTTGGGTTATAGTGTTTCTTCTGCTCCCAAACCTGGAAGACAGAAGGCTGGCTGCTAGACTGGCCTCTGTACGGCGTGCAGGTCGTCAAACTGGCGGAAGGAGAAGGGGTAGGATGGGTCTCTGGTGGTGCTGGTGGTACTTGGGCGACGGTGGAGGCTGAAGCGGAGGCTGATCCATGATCATGACTCTGAGAGACATTGGTAGCTGAGGAACGTTTGGTGGTGGCGGAGGAGGAGGAGGCGGAGACAGAGGGTGTGACAGTGGTTGGAGGCCCGGCGTCGGTCTGGCCTTTTTTGGCCAAGTGTTCCCTCCATTTCAACTCATGCATTCGCTGCATGTGACTAGACATGTTGGTGGTGGTTAACCACTTAAGGTTCTTGCCTCTACTTATGCGTTTATGGCAAAGGCGATGTGACGAAAACAGCCTAGTCCGCCGGCCTGCTTGAGGGACGACGGCCTGACTTGGGGTGTATCTCGACGTTGCGCTGCCCACTAGGGGGGCTCAAGGTCAGCCAGATACTGTTCCACTATTAACCCTTGCCCACACTGGCACAGGGAAACAACAATGCTGCCACCAGTTTGCTCATTTAGTTATAAGACCGGTCCGTTACCGACTTATAGCAGGGTCAGGAACCAACCCTTGGGTAGCTATATACTATAGACCGAGAATTAGGCGTGTGAGGCTGTGATCAAGACAGACCAACTCAGATTAAAGTTTATAGATTTAATTAGCCTTGGAGGGCACACTAGACAGATAATATATACAAGATGGATAATAATATACAGGTAAGAGAGAGGTGCAAATACAATTATGGATTACAGACAAAAGGCAGTTAAAATAGTCAGGTTACCTTGTTGCTTTGCTTGGTGCCCGGCCGCATGGGGGGGCAAATGTGGCCTGGCTGCTGCGTGATGATGTTACTGGACCTGCTCTCAGGTACCCCCCTCCTTGGATCAAACAGGAACAGCCAAGCCTGGCTCCGGCTTATATCTGCGAGGGGCAGCCCACTTGGCAGCCCCCTACACACCCATTGAACGGTCTATGAACTCCTCCCACTCAGGTCATGCAGTTTCTGATACAAAACCAAAAATGGACTATAACTCGGCAGGGCATTGGCACGAACCGAGCCGGTAGGTACATCAGAACCCGTCTGGCCTACACGGCGCCTGGATATCAAACATGCTTATCTTATGGACCCTGTAGGCCCGGTTCTGGATATCTCAGTCCCCGTGTGCACTGGAAACCTGGAAATTGTGGTGGTGGGTGTGGGGAGTTCTCTGTTATGCGATATGAACCCGCCATGCACCAGTTATGAGCGGATCGCCTATGAATCGATATGAAATATCGGAGACAACCAGACTGGGTTTGATTGATTGAAGTCTTTGAAGCTGGGACTAGCATGTGTTCAGTACTAATTAAATTCATGAGGATCTTTTCATGGGTTGACCCCATGCTGTGGCGACTTCCTACAGAGGCATTGGGGAAGGAGCTGTGCTGATTAACATGTAAATTGAGCTTGTCCTGTGGTGGGGGAGGTCTGACTTGTCTAAGCTAGAGAGAGGACTGATTTGAGTCAATTTTCTTCCTCACAGGCGGCATATGACATTGCTGGGTGAATCAGAGGCTTGCTCAAAGAAGGCCCAGGCTTGAGAGGTCCTGGACCTTCTTGACGGCGATAAGCGGGGAGCGGGGTTTGCGCTGACTGTGGCTGGTGGAATCATATCAGCGGACTTCTGCGACCGCCCTCTCCCTTTTTGTGGCGGGACCCGTATTGACACTACCCCATTGTCTTCCTCCTCGTCCACTGATGAAGCGCTCGCAAGCAAATTCTACGGAAAAGACCAGGATGGATCCGAATTTGTCTCATCATCATAATCAACACGGTAAATTGTTCCCCCTGATTTTCTGATCCGGAAGTTGGGGGGTAAAAGAAAGGGGGGCACTGAAAGGCGTTCCCGGACCCCCCGGGGATTTTTCCCGATTGCCCGGTTCCTTAAACCCCCTTTTGATGGCATCATTTAACAGGGGTCAGGCAGATTTAATTACCCTTTTGATCTTTCAAAAATGCCTTTGCCCCAACCCGCTTTTTTTTTCACCCAAAGGGTTTCAGAAATGGATTATCCACAGTGGGGGGGTTAAAACGGTTGCATTTGGGTGCTTCAGGGTTGGAGGTTGTGATGATGTGATGAGGGACATTTGGGGCCCTTTGATGGGAGGACGGGGGAGGTAAGACTGCGGGGTTGCAGGTTGCTTTAACCCTGAAGGCCCGATTGGCGATGTTTTTCGTACTTCGATTCCGGGGCCCCCTGCCCCCAAGCGGGGACGGGCCGGGCCGGCCCTGCAATGACGTTTCCAAACTGGCATGCGTGTTGTCGCCAGCATGGAAGGGCCCCTTTTTCTCGTCCCTCTACCCCCATGGCTCCCCCCTTCTTTGCTCGCTTACCACCTGCATTTCGCCCCTTTTGTTCGAAAATTAAAAATTTGAGAAGGGGGGGAAATTATTTTTGGGAAAAGTCTTTTATTAAAAGACGGCAAAAAAAGGCAGCTATTTCAAACCCTTTTCTAATCAAAAAAAAAATTTGCTGGTTTTTAAAATTTTAAAATGCAAGTTTATCAACTTATTTGGCCCGGGGAAATTAGTGAAAAAACCCAAATATTGTTTTTGGGGTCTTTATTTTTAAAAGGGTTTTTTTTTGCACCTTTAAAATTTCCCCTGTGGTCCCTAAAAAAATTGCTGTTTTAAGTTTTTTCTTTTGTGTTAAGGAGGGACATTAAAAAATGTATTCATAGGGTCCGGCCCTTAGGATTTAAAATTTTCAAAATTTAACTTTGCCTTTTAATTTTTAAGATGATTGTACCCTAGAAATCTTTTTAAATTTCACAGATTGTAGTAAAATTTGGTTTGTGACAATTAAAACAATAAAAACTAATACATGTTCCCCAAAAGAAAAAATAATAGTAAAGTAAAAAAATTGTACTTCAATAAAACCCTATTAATGTTAATTTTTTTTAAAAAGGAATAAGAACAGGTTGCCCTCTAAAATTTCCCTTTAATAAGGCCATGTTTACGGACAAAATTTTAACATAAATAAAGTGATTGGTTCTTATATCTGATGTCATGCTTATGTAAATAAAAAGGAAACCCACCCCTATAAATTTGGGGTATAAAACAGGTTTGCTTTAACAAAATAAATTAGGGCATTTGGTCTAAAAACACTCTCCCTTCTTTTGTCTTTTTTTACGCCCCGGGTCATAAAACCCAAATTTGGGAAAACCACCCAATATACCTAAAGGCCCCCTTGAAAGCCCCCTTTAAACAGTGGCGCAACAACTTTGAGGCTGGAATTGCCAATTTCTCGAGGGGCCCGGCGCTTTGCAGAGGGTTTGGTCAGGGACACACAGCCAAAAAACACCGGTGTACAAAGGTTTAAGATTTCTTTTAAGATTTTAAACTTCAAAAATTTTTCTCTGTGTCCCCCTTATCAACTCCCCCTGTTTCCCGGACTTTGGGGTTTGTTATAGACTAAGTCTTTTGAAATTTTCTGCCCTTTTTTTTGGCCCAAAGAACCCGGGGGTTAAAAAGAATACCCTTGTGATATTTTAAAAAGGGTATAGTGGTTTGGGAAGTTATGTTTTTGGGCTTTTGTCTTTTTTGGGCTATTTGAAAAAAAATTTCATGTTGGTAATATGCCCCACAATAAAAATTTGGGGGTTTTAAAAAGGGGTTTGGTTTTTTTTTGCCTGTCGGGGTTTTGGGGCTATTCCCCCTATGGCGGGTTTTTAAAAATATAGGGATTTACAAAAAAGTTGAGTTTTTTGTAAGTACCAATTTCCCCCCAAAAGGCCAAAGGGGGGGGATTTAGTGACGTGACTTGGTTTGTCACAGGGAAAAAAGTCCAAAATTCATATTTGGGGCTACAATCAAAAAAATGTTTTTTGTGCACAATTAAAAAAAATTAAAATTTTGATTATATATTTTGCAGTTGTCGGTTTTTCGCGGGGGGTTAGCCCAGGAATGTAGTTTTTTTGAAAAGTTTGCAAGAAAAAAATTTTTGGGGATTTGGGGTAAAGGGGAAAAGGGGAGGAAGGTACTTTAAGGGAAGCACTCAGAATCAGTCAGGGCAAAAGGAGTTTAAAGGAAAAAGGGGGGAAATAGGCTTTTTTCTATAATCAGAAGGGGAAAGGGGGTTTGGTTTTTTTTAATGTTTTTGTCTGTTTCTTTTTTTTTCCCTTAAAATTTGGGTTTTTAAAACTTGCAGATTAAATTAACCTAAGCTTAAAGGTAAATGCCCACTGTAGCGGGGGAAGGGCCCTTTTGTTTTCCCCCAAATGCTTTTCTACCCACCTGTTCTCTGAGCCCAAGGGCCATAAAATTTAGGGTTTATTTTTTGTTTACACAAAAAGGGTCCCCGAATGTTTTTTTTGGGTGTGAGCGTTTTGTTTGTAAAAGGTTTTAAAAAAATTTAAAACCCTGCTGAGTTTAAGGGACCCAACTAGGTGTTTTAAAGGGTAAAAAACCTTAGTAACAGGGTTTTTTAAAACGTCCCCAGTCACCCTCCCTTTTGCCCAATTTTCCCCTTTAAAAAACCCATATTTTTCTTTTAAAAATTAAACTTCTTGTTTTTTTTTTCTGTTTTGTTTGTCTGTTTTTAAAGAGTTAGAAAGGCAGGGCATCACAAAACCGCCAAGATGGGGGGTGAGGCCATCATTAAACCCAAAAAAGAGCTGGGTTTGAAAGTGGGGATAGTGACCCAGCAAAGGGAGGAAAGCGGGGAAAAGGGGTTTTCAGGAAAGTTTTTAAAAGGGAAGGGGGAAATGTGTGTTTCCCAAAAAATTTTGGAGCATCACTGTGGCATTTCCCCTAGTGACAAGTGGTGGCTGGCCTCAGAGTTTTTTTAAGTTACTTGATCAAGCCAGAATGTGGGCCGTTTTGCGAAAAAAAAGGGAAAGGGGAAAAGGAGTATGGGTAAGGGGGAAAAATTGGGGGAAAGGAAATTTAGATATGGGGAAGACAAGGGGCAAACCCCCCAGGGGTTTGGGAAAGCTTTAAAAAATTTAGAAGAACCCCCCCCTGCACATAAACCCCTGTATGGGGGGCTTCATTTAGGGAAAGGTAGGGGAATGTATCTGTGGGCAACGGGGAACCCCGATTCCGTGACAAGCCTAGCCTGTGGGTGTAAAAAGGGAAAAAGGAAGGAAAAAGCGCGGGTTTATACCTGTCTTTATATAACAGAGTAGAAATATGATCCAAAACTACTGTTCTTTCCCCCCTGTTACCAAACGGGAGGACAATGAAAATAGTGGGGGGGAGACAGCGGGACCGTCCCCCAAACAAAAATTTGGAAAGGGAAAATTATTGTTTGAAGGGGCCCCTTTTTGCCCCAAAAAAAAACCCCGGGGCCCTTTTGGGCTTTGAGAAACCGGCACCAGTGGGGAATACAGTGACTCATTTTAAAAAAACCTTGGCCCCACCAGGATCAGATGGGCTTTTACTAAAAAAAAAAAAAAAAAAAAAAGATGCCCCAGACCCTTTTGATTTGCCAAGGGGGCTTTTTACAGGTGGATTTTCGGGTCTGCATATTACCAAACAACTGTACCGGGGTCGGCCCTTTTAGCATCCTTCTTGCGGGGAAAAAATTTGGGTTTGGAAGCCAGGGTGCAGGCAGTCAGGGATGATTTTGAAAGGGGGGGCCAGCAAACGATTTATTTTTCAAATGGTATAAAATTTAAACCCCAAAAACAGTGAAATCGGGGCCCAAGATTTTTTAAAGGGGGTTCTAGAAGGGATGGTGGACAAAAATGGAGGAATCCAAAATTTTCCCTTTCAGAGAAAAGTGCAGGGTCCCAAAGACACAGTGGCCCAAATTTTGGGGGGAAAATTTGAAGCTAAGATTTATGGATTTAGGATATAAAACCCACAGGGGGAGGTGGGGGGGAAAGTTTTTCCATGGGGCGTTTATGGCGGGTTTTAAAAACCACAGCCCCGGGACAGAGGGTCCAAACAGAAAAAACCTGACTGGAAAAAACAGAAATTATTAAGATTTTGTGCGTGTAGCAAAAGGGGTGGAGTTGGGAACCTAAGAAAAAAACCCATCCCTTTCGAAGTTTTCCGGTTTTAAAATTGGGAGACAAAACAGTCGGGGGGGGGACCCTTTGAAAGTTTTTGGAAATTTGGGGGCCCTTTTCCGGGATTTGGGGGAGACATTTCCCAAATCCCCCTGAGGCAGGAAAGGGCCCCAGAAAAGACGGGCCCCCCCTAGACAAGACAAACGGGAAAAAAAGGAGAGTTCCCATGGGCCCCCCAAATTTGCACCTTGGGGAAGTTGGAAAACCCCGTCTTTCTTTCCCCTTAAGGTTTCAAAAACATGAAGGGCCCAAAAAGGGTTAAACCCCGAAAACCCCCCGGAATGGGGGGGAAAAGTTCCTTTCCTGATTGATAGGGGGCCCCAAAAAAACGGGCCCAATTGGGCCAAAAAATTTTGTACACTTGTTGACAAAATCAGATGTTTATCTTCTGACTAAAAGGGTTTTAAAGGGTTTTTGGTTTTCCAAAAAATGCCCACTAAAAAAAACCACTCCCCTAAGCTAGCTGACCATACATGCTTGACGGGTAATATTTAAAGTGACAAACCCAACCGTTTTAACTTGTTGGGGTCGGGTTTGTATTTGAAAAGCCCGGGCGGCACATTTCATCTACACCCCAAATGGCATTTTGTATTAAAAAAGGGAAATCCCTAAAAAACATTTATGCAAAATTTTGGGTTTGCCTGAATGTATCGGGACCCCAGTCCCCCATCTGTTGATCCTTTTTTTGGATAGGCCCCTGAATCACGGGGGGCCCAAAATCAAAAACTGACATAGGACTTTATGCCTTTTCCTCCATTTTTTTGTGATACCTTGAAGAAGGGGAAAAAGCCCCCTCAAATCAAGCAGTCCCCTTTGAGCGAAAGCGCAAGAGGGGGGCAATAGGCAATAAAATTTTTCCCAGTTTTACTTGCTTCGGGGAAAAAATTAAACCTATAAGTCGGGGGAAAACCCCCCCACTGTACCCAAAGTAAAAAAGAAAGGAAGAAAAGGGGGAGCCGTGATTATAAAAGGTTTCCCGGAACCTAAGAGCGTGAATGGGTCACAGAATTTCTAAACCCCAATTCGTTCCCAAAACCCAAAAACCCCAATTTTGTCACAATACCAGCCCACGGGCCCAGGGTTTTACAGTTTTGTTTACTAACGCATATTTTTCTGGCCCCTTTTGCCCCCGGGAATGCCGGGGTACCTATTTGCTTTCCCTTTTCGCGGTTCACAATATCGATGGAAAGTTTTGCCCGGGGGGGCCCAAATTTTGCCCTCCCTGTACCCCAGAGGATTAAGTTTGTTTAAAGGTTTGGGTCATCCAACATGTTTTTGGGAACATTGTTAACCTACATGATGACCTTTCTCCTTTGCGCCCCCCCCGAGGGAGGTAGCTTTTAGGGCCCCCATCAAAACTCCTCCAAAAACTTGGGCAGAAAAGGGGTGCAAAGTTTCCCCCGAGTTTTGTTAAAATTTTTCCAGGAAAAAATTGTGTTTTTAGGAAATTTGGGTATCAGCAGGAGCCCCGGAAATTTTAACCCGGGGGGACAGGAAAAAAAGGGAATTGAAAAAGTTGTTTCCCACCAAAAAAGGGGTCCAAAAAACTTCGGACCTTCCCAGGGCTAGTTTCATACTGCAGGCCCTGGGGGTGAGATCGCATCTTTATTTATGCAGCCTCTTTTGTTTTTTTGCCTTCTGCCCCTTTTCCAAACTGACCAGGGGGCAAATAGAATGTTTCTATCGCTAAAAGTTTTCAAAACATTTTTAGCCCCAGCCCTTTGGGACCCCCGATTACAGTAAGCTGTTTTTTACTGTATTGTTGGGTTTAGGGGGGGGATGCAACAGGGGTTTTTGCCCCAAAAAAACATGGTCAGCAAAAAAAGGCCAAATGGCCTATTAAATCTGCAGACCCCGGATCCTGTCGCTAGAGGGATCCCCATTATGTGTCCGAGCAGTTTGGGAGCAGTTGCACTGCGGGTTTGGCCCAAAGGGAAACAGAAATAGTGCTGGTCATTTCCCGCAATATTTAAAACCCCCCTTTCCTTTAAAAAAAAATTTTCCCTTTTCCAGGTCCAAGTTTAAGCACCAAACTCCTTTTGGTAGACAACTTTGGGCCCAATGTTTCCCCCGCTCATGCCCCCAAAAAGTGAAATTTAACGATGAATGACTTTTAAACCATTTCTCTAATTCCCCTTGACGAGTGGAGACAAAGGGGGGGAAGGGCAGGAGGGAAAAACCCCATTTTTTTCAGGGCTTATCCCGTTTAAAGAGGTTCAGTAAATCCAAACGGGGAAAATGTTGCATTTGCCCCTTTTGGCAAGGAAAAATCAGGATTTTCAAATGTTTTTGATGTAAACCCCTCACTAATCCAGATGTTGAGTTTTTTGTAGATGGCTCTAGGGAAACCCTCGGGTTTAAGACGGACGGTTCTACCGGGTTTTCGCTGTGGGTTTACCAAATGAGGTTTGGTTTGAAGCTGGGAAACCCCTTTCCGGGGCCCCGTATCGGCCCAACAAGCAGAGATTTTCGCACCCCCGTTTTCGCGCTTAGGAGTCAAAAGAAAACGGGAGAAAAATATACCCGGGTCCGGTATGCTTTTTTAAAATTTCCCATGGGTTACGGGGCTATATGGAAAAAACAAGGGGTTTCCCTTTAAACAGGGAGGCACTCCCAAAAAAAACATGGGGACCCATCAGCCCAAAATTAAAGGGGGGCTTTTTTGCTTCCTAAAGGGTTGCCATATCAAGGTTTAAAAGCACAACAAAAACTTGACACAAATGAGGCACGTGGCAATGAGAGGGCAAAACAGAATGGCCAAAAAGGGGGGGCCAGAAAAACCCAAAGGGGGGGAGGAAGGGGAAAACTGCCCAAGAAATTTGGGGCAAGAACAAGAGGCCCCAGCCCGGAAAACCCCCCTGTTTATGATGACCACTGAGTGAACGGCCCAGGGGCCTAGGTATCCTGGAAAACTTGACCCGGCAAATCAATGGGGAAAAAACTGAAGGTTTTGGTCAAAAGGCCCGGAGCTCGGGAAAATGAAGGTCTGTGGAGGGTGGGAATTTTCGGGTTTGCTTCCCCGGTCCTTAAAACCCTGCAATTTGGGCCAGGTTTAAAACGGTCCAAAACACCTGTTTCCAAAAAAGCCAAAGTGGGCTTCCCCCCAGTCGAGAAAAAAATTTGGTTTTCTCCGGGTTCACAACAGTTTTCTCAAAGGGTATCACAATCATGTCTCAAATGCATACAAACCCCAACCCTGGTTGAGTAATCAAGGTACCCCAGGAAAACATACACCCCAAAAAATTTTCTTTCCTTTCCCAAAGTTGGGAATTTGGATTTTATACCAAAGGTAGGGAAATTTGATATGCCTTTTTTTGTGAGGGTTCTTTCAGGGTGGCCCGGAAGCCTTCCCCAGGGCCCAAAAACCACGCAAAAACCACTGCAAAGAAATAGTGAAAGGGAAAAATTCTGGGGAGGTTTGGATTTAATTTTGAAATTTGGAAAAGTTGGCCCCGAGGTACCCATTTCACTGGGAGGTAATGTAAAATTTTCAATGGGAGAGTTAGGGGGAAGTCAAGCTTTCCACCCCTCCCTAACCCCCCAATTTTGTGGAAAAAATAGAACCGGCCCCCTAATGGGACTTTGAAGTAAAAAATTTTAAAAGGCTAGTGGGAGTTGGGAAAACTTGGGGCAGAGTGCTTGCCATTTGCACTCTTTTCGTCAGGTATACACCCAAAAAAAAAAACAAAATTTTTTCCTTTTTTAAAAAAAGGTTTTTTTTTTGGGGGCAAGCCCCAAAGGGTTGGGGCTTTTTTTTCCCCCAAAACCCCTTTCAGCTTCAAAGTGGGCAGTCTCACTAAAAATGTCCAAAATCTGCTTAAAAAGGTCTTTTTTGACATAAACAAGTCTAAGATTTCCCATTCCAGGTCCCGCCCGCCCGAGGGTTCCCCTTCTCTTCGAACCCGGTGTTTTGGGGAGTTGTTTTAGGAGACATACCAGAAAAAAACCCCTGGAACCCAAAATTTGATGGGCCTTTCCCGGTTCTCCCCACCACCCGACCCCTCAGTTAAACTTGGAAGGGAAACCGAAATGGATCCATGCAAGTCATGTAAACCGTCTGGAACGGGGAAAGGGTGTTTCGGTCATTTATGATGGGTGATATTCCCTTTTTCAGCCTCAAACGGAGGGGCTGGGGGCTGGTAAACCCCCAAAAAAAGGATTTGTGGAAATTGTGGGTTTTAAAACCTCCCGGGGCCTTTTAGCAACTTTCCTATTTTATTTTTGTAAGGTTGGGGGCAAGGTTTAATGGGGCCCAAAAACAGTGGGAAAAAGACAATTTATTAAAAAATTTGGTTTTCAGGTGCCCCAGGGGGTGTGGGCATTTCATCTGTGTCACAAGGGCCCGGGAAATGAAAAATGCAATTCTTGGTAAGTTTCAGGTTGGAATACAGGGGGGGTCCATGGGGATACACACCCCAGGAAGCCATGACCCGGGTTTTCCGAAAAGGTGCACCCCTTTTCAGAAAGGATGGGCTATTTTTTTGGATTTAACCCCCCAAAAGGGATTGTGATCCAGAAAGCACTTAGGTTTAAAGGGAGACCGTAATTTCCCCTTTTAATAAAAAAAAAAATGACCCCCCCCAAAGGAAAATGATGGCCCATATGTAAATTTGGATTGTATGTTCCCAACCAAGGGGGCACCAAAAGGAAACCCCTTTTTGGTTTAAAAACTTCCCAAAACCGATTGCAGTGGCATGGGGGAAGGTTTCCGAACCCCCCAATTTACCGCTCACCCATTTAGATTCACTTCATTGGGGGGAAAAGGGTTTGAAAATAAAATCGCCCCAAAAAAAAACGGGTTTCACAGGAAAGAAACGGTGGCTTTAAATTTTTTGGGTTTCACTGCCTTTCAAAATCAAAGAACAAATTGTATGCAAAGTGAAAATGTAGGCCAAACTTAGGGACAATACCATTTTTAAATTTAGGGAGGAAAAGGGAAAACCCAAAAGGAAACCCCTTTTCCCGTATCCTGTCCCTTTTAAAAAGCCTCATATGACCCCTTTGTTGGGCAATTTATGTTAAAAATCCCGACAAAAAGTATCCAAACAGTAAAGTGGATCAGTCCCCCCAAAAGTTTTGGCTTTTCCAGGGAACTTTACCTGTTTCCAAAGAACAGGAAATGGGAAAAGGGAGTGGGGGAAAATTTTACCTCGGGAAATTTTTTGAAAAAACATTTCTGTAGACAAGGGTTAAAAATGAGTTGGGGGCTAAAAAGGTTTTTTTAAAAAAAAAAGTGTGGGAAGAACTGGGCTTAGGGTGGATTTTGTGGAGAAGGAAGTTAAGACCAAAATTAGTTTTTGGGTGGGTGGGTTGTTGCCTTGGTTCAAAAAAACTTATGCCATTTCCAAATAAAACTTTAGACAAAATACATCTAGAATTTAAAAACTTTAAGTGCTGAAGGTTTTTATAGGAAAAGTGGGGATTGTACACAGGGTTTTTTTTTGACACAAAAAATCTATATAGGGGAAAAATAGGATCCCCCCGAGGAGTTCCCGATAAGTTCAAAAGGGCCCGAAATCGATTTGCAGCTGGTTTTTTAAACGGTTCTCTTTTTTGGGGGGGTTTTTTTTTTTTTTTTTTTTTTTTTTTTTAAAGGTTTAAATTAAAAAATGTAGATTGGTTTTAAAATTTTAAACTATATATTCAACGAGATTCATTTTAAATTTTTTCCCAGAGAGGGAATAAGAGGTTTAGTGACCAGATGGGGCCCCCTCTTTGATGGGCATGGAAAAAAAGGATGGCACCCAGGAATGCTTTTGGCGGAAAAAAAAGGGGGGGTTTGCAAAAATTTTTCGGATTTTTTGGGTTTTTTCTTTCCTTCCCCAAAAAAATAAAAGTCCCGATGGTTGTGTCACCCAAAGGGTTTGGAAGGATGGAAACCCTTTCTGAGGAACTTGCAGAAAATTCTGGTATTTGGGAACCCCCTTCCCCTGACTGGCTGGAATCATGGTTTTTGGAAAAAATTTGGGGGCCATCTAGTGTCCGTTTGCTGATTTCCAAATCCCGGTGGTCGCCCGCAAAATTGTTTTCTTGGGTTGTTGCTGTTTTCCCCCTTTCCGTGGATTCCCCCGAAGAAGGTTGAAATTTTCCCTTTTAATTTAATTTCTATTTTATGTGAAACTTTCCCCCCTGTGAAGAATGGGCCCTGGAAACTTTCCCAAAAAGTTTTAAACTTTAAAATCTCCCTTTGTTGGTTTGTGTTTTTAGAAGTTTTTACTGTTTGGGCAAATGACCCCTCCCCATTTAAAGGAAGTACCCAAATTTTCCAAGGGGATTACACTTCCCGATATTTAAATGTGACCCGGGTTTTGTTGCTTTTGGGTTAAGGGCAGGGCAAGTTAGGGGTCTTATCGGGGCCCCCCTTTTCAGGGCGATGTCTCCCCACTTCACTAAGGAAGGGAAAAAAAGAAAGGGAAAAGATTAGGAAACCATCAAGGGGGGGATGTGGGTGTCAAGCAGTGGTTTACTTCATCACAAAAGGGGGGGATTTTTTTAAGGGATGAATTTAAAAATGTATTTTATGTCCAGACCTAAGGATGGGTTTAAATTTTCTATGTAAAAATTTCGCCCCTTTTAAGGGTTTTTTAATGACTTGTAAACCCCGGAAAAACTGTTTTAAACACAGATTGCTAGTGGAAAATTTGGTTTTGGGGCAAAATTTAAAACAATAAAACTAAAAACATGATAACCCTCAAAAAACAAAATAATTTAGTTTAAAATAATAAAATGCTACCCCTTTTCCCTTTAAAAACCTAATAACGTTAATTTCCCATTTAAAAAAGGGAAAAAGAAAATTTTTGACCTTACTAATTCCTAAAAGGCCCTGTTTCCGGGGTAACTTTGTACCAAAATTTAAATGTTTTGTTTTAAAATCTGATGTCTTTCTTATGTAAATCAAGGCACCCCCCTTGAATTTGGGGGATAAAAAACGGATGCTTTAAACTAATTTAAATTTTTTGCATTTGGTCTCAGAAAAAATTGCCTTCTGTGTCTTTGCATTTACGACCCCCGGGGCATCAAACCAAATCTGGAAAACCCTCCCCTTTTAACCCGAAAAGGGCCCCCTTTAAAAACCCCCCTTAACCGTTTGGATGCTGGGGGCATTGAACAAAGCCTGGGTGCGCAAAAAATCAAAAAACAGTATCTGTTATGTTTTCGTATAATTTCACGGTATTTTTTGCCCCCTTTCAATTTTAAAATGTGGGGGAATTTAGAAAATTTCTGTTTTAAATTTACGGGGGGATGCTGCGTCAAGAAAAAAAGCTGGGTGCGCAAAAAGTACAAAAAAAACGTATCTGTTTTTTTTTTCGTATAATACCGGGGTTTTTTTTCCCCCCTTTTTAATTCACCTGTGGTGGGCTATGATATTGCTGTTTTAAGGGTTTACGTTTGGAAAACTGCGCAAGAAACCCAAAAATGGGTGCGCAAAAAATTTAAAAAAATGTATCTGTTTTGTTTCGTATTTAAAACCCGGTTTTTTTTTGCACCTTTCAATTTTACCTGTGGTGGGCTATAGATTTGCTGTTTTAAGATTTAAATTGGGTTTCTGCTTAAAAGAACAAATTTTGGGTTTCGCCAAAAATAAAAAAAAAAGTTTTTTGTTATGGTTTTCATTTAATACATGGTATTTTTTGCCCTTTCAATTCACCTGTGGGGACTATAGAATTGCTTTTTAAAATTTACGGGGGGTGCTGCGTCAATTTAACCCAAAACTGGGTGCGCCCAAAAAATCAAAAAAAACCCCGTATCGGGTTTTGTTTTCGTTGGGTACAAAGGTATTTTTGGCAACAAAACCCGTGCTGACTTTCAAGATTGCGGGGTTTTAAAATTTAACTGCAAGGTGGATTTTCAAAACAGGTGGAAGGGTTAAAAAATTTAAAATGAACTTTTTCCAGTGTTCTTTATAGATAGAGCTTTTCTGTGTTCGCCCGGGGGCCCCCCCCCCCCCCCCACCCCCGTCCCAAAGTGACTTTACGCGGTAGATGTGCTTTAAAATTCTCTAGCTTAAATACATTAAAAAGGGTTTAAAACTCTAATCTAACTAAAATTTGGAAAGGGTCACAGAATAGAATAGGTTTCTCTGGCGAAATGAAAATAGACAAATTTCGCTGGCTTTTGGCCACGGCAGAGGCAGTCCTTTCCTATGAGACGCGAGAGACACTAAGGGAAAAGGGAAAGGGTGTTCTATGTTAAAACGGGGGTCATTTGATTTTTCCCAGCCAATCGCAACCATACACCCCCCAGCATGACGTGCAACACATCTCACCCTGCTCTTTTCTGTAATTGATTTGGGCCGCCAAAATAAAAAGGAAGCGCCGAAAATGGGCGATCTTAATAGATGATGCACAGATTTTAACTTAATTATGCTGATCTAAAAATTTAGATCAACAAAAAAAAACGTTCCCGATTTCAACTTTGTCGAAAAAAAATCGCTAAATATAATGGAAATTATCTTAAAAAACAGGGTTTTAAAAACCCCCCCTAAAACCCTTTAACCTGGTTAAAAACACATGAAATCAATAAAAATGATTTTGATGTTTTAATCACATCATTATAACATCTTCCTACAAAAGTAAATAGATCAGAGAGTGTAATACGGCAGCAACTAATCCATGCATGCATCTGCTTCTTGAGAATGCCACTCCCCTTTGGGTGTCTTTACCTCTCGTTTCCCCAGCTCTTGTTTTCCCTTTAAAAAAACTATTTTTTGCTATCGTTGGTTTAAGTAACATTTCCTATGGAACCCCACTCTGGGTTTTTCCTATGAAACAAAGAACTTTTTCCTTTGTAGATCTTACCCCCAGGCCATACTTTTCCCTTATTACTCCCTTCCTTTCTCCTGGACGAGGGCCTGGTAAGGGAAAAAATTTAAATTCCTTTTAGCTAACAATATATGTATTCTTAGTAAAATTTTACTGAATGAGAATAAATAAAAATAAGTCAATAAAAAAAAAAAATATAAAAAATATGAAAAATTTATAGTATTACCCTTTTTCACTGCTATTAGAATGCTTACTAGCATATTTTAGTTTTGGGGAAATTTTTTTAAATTACGGTGAAAGGGGGGTTCTGTGAATTGAGCAGCTCTGTGAAAAAACTCCTGATCTTAGCCTTGGACATTTTTAGTGCTTGTGGGCTCCTTGATCCCGCCCTCCTCCTCACCCCCGGACTGTCTTGCCCCTGGGGGGGAGACCCTGTGAACTTTCCCTAGCCAATTATGATAGCTAGAGGGCACGGGGAAAAAAACTGCAGGCCCCAAATTTGTGTCCACGACTGTTGTTTGGGGGAGGGGGATTGTGTGGGGCTCCAATAGGCTCTACCTGCTGTCTTGCTCCACTCCTGTTACCCTGGGTGCAAAATAGTGACTGCGGCACGGCAGGCCCGAAAAGCCGCAAGCTAAATTTGTGGTCCCTTGCGTCCCTTTTTGATTTCGGAAACAAATGCAGGCCTTCCGATTGCCGGGGAGGCCCCCTCATAATTTAAAACCC
>JAODAL010030759.1:0-49455 GCA_025379985.1 Phyllomedusa bahiana
GTTTTTACTAAACTTTTTTTTTTGTATGCTTTGTTGCTGTTAACTGAGCCTGAAGTGAAGGTCATATATGACATATGAAGGAAATCTGTAAATGCTGACTAACGCTTTAGCCTTTGAACTTCAAAATACAGTAGTCTAATCCAAACTCATATCCACACATGACAAAGTTCACTTTTACAGCCGGCTACAGATGAGTTACAGTTCTGCGCTTAACTTGTTAGTGACCAATAAAACGTGTTTTTTTTTTTTTACAGTGTTCACTTACTGGCTTTATTCCACAGCACCACCTTTCTAAAGCACTGGTGAATAATCATGGCACAGGATTTCTGTGCCATGGGGAGAGATTTTCAGGTGCCTAATGACAACTGTTTCCTTTTTAAAAGGGGTTTCCCATAATAGATTATCCCTTTGATAGGGGTAAATATCTGTCAATAGGACCCCCAATAATCACTAAAACAGGGGGCCCGATTTCCTTCCTTTCCTTACTGCACTATTTTCATCAGCCCCCATAGACTGAGAAGAAATGCACATGCCCGTCTTCTGGGGGTTTTTGTGAGCAGATTGTGAGGTACCAATGGGTTTCCATGTTAACAGGGGTCCTAAGGTCTGTCAGTTAAAAGGATTTCACGTCAACATGTGCAACCAATAAGTAGTGCGGGGGGTTTGTAGGGCCCCAAAATACATCCGGGGCCCCGGGGCCCTTTGGTTATGTTCACACGGCTTATTCGGGAGTAGGACACACCGCAAAACGCTGTGTTTTTTGGAACCACACGCTGTCCCCCTTGTGCATACAATTTGACATGTAATCCTTGCTCTCTAGGAGACTATGAATTATCGTAATTGCGGTGCGAGTCGGGCGTATGAAATCAAATACGCGGAGAATTGGCCCCGCAATTTACGCAGTGTGAACATATATTCATACATACACACATACACACACACACACACTCAGACAGACAGACAGACGCACACACACTCAGACGCACGCACACACTCAGACGCACGCGCACACACACACAGACGCACGCGCACACACACACACAGACGCACGCGCACACACACACACAGACGCACACACACACACAGACGCACACCACACACACACACAGACGCGCGCCGCAACAAAAGAACCCGCCCCGGCACGCACAGGCGCGCCGCGCACGCACAACGCGCGCCCGCAAGAAGAACGCCGCGCCCCGCAACCCCAGACGCGCGCGCGCGCACGCCAGGCCCCCCGGCAGGGCACCACCAACGCCGCGCGGCGCCGAAACAGACGCCCGGGGCGCCCCCGCACAGAACCCCCGCGCGCGCGCACAACCGCGCGCGCGCGCACAAAGCGCGCAGCGCCACAACCCCCGCCACACACAGACGCGCCCCACCCCCAAGACGCGCCCCACCCAACAGACGCCGCGCACACAAAAACGCCCCCCGCACACAAAAACAACCGCGCGCACACAGACGCCGAACCCCAGACGCCCCGCCACACACCAACCGCGCACACACAACGCCACCCCCCCACCCCAACCGACCCACACACCCCCAACGCCCAACAAAACCATCGCGGCCACACAGACGGCACCAAAAGACGCCCACCACCCCCAGAACCCCCCAACACACGCACCACACAACCACAACCAACAGCGCACACACAAACACACAGACGCACACACAGACAGACGCACGCACAGACAGACACACACACAGACAGACACACACAGACAGACACACACGCAGACACACACAGACAGACCCCACACAGACAGAAAACACAGACAACACACACAGAACAGACACAGACACAGACACAGACACAGAACACAACCCCAACCCCAACACAGACCACAAACAAACACCACCACAACACACCCACCAGACACAACAAACACCAAAAACACACACAAACAACACACACACACACAAAAAACACACAAGAAAACACACACAGAGAAAACACACACAGAGAAAAAACAAAAAACACACAGAACACACACAGAGAAAACACACACAGAGACACACACACCATAACACACACCAAGACACACACACCAAGACACACACACACAGAAACCCAAACAACACCAGACACACACACACAGACACACACCACAGACACACACACACAGACACACACACACGAAAACCCCACACAGAAAACCCCCAAACCACCACACAGAAAAAACACACACAGAAACACACAAACACACAACAGACACACCACACACAACAACAGTACAGTTTACATTCATGAAAATATTGCTGTTTCACTTTCCATTACACTCCGTATCCTTGTCTCTGCAGGAGGTCCTCACTCACGGAGACCTCAGGATTTTACCGGGGGAGTGCTTTAAGCCATGAGGACACTGCAGCTGCAGGGGGAGCTCCGGAGCAGAGATCACAGCAGGGGGGGGAGCCTCTCACTGCCGGACACTGTGCTGTGCCCCGGATCTTCCTGACTCTGGCAGTGTGAGTAGCCGGCGCCCCCTCCTCCTCCTGAGCTCCCGTTTATCTCCCGCAGTCGCTGTCCCTCCTCCCTGCACCTAGCAACCTCCTGAGCTGTGTGTGTCCAAGCGCGGACACAGAGCTCTATAGAACGTCGGTGCTGCAGGCCCGCAGCCCGGTGCCGGCGGTCTGAGATTCGGGGCAGAGGCAGCTTTGTTCGGGGCTTGTGCCCCGAATAAACCTGCCTAGCGACGCCCCTGAAGTAGTTTAAAAAGTTCAGAGTGTTCTAGAGAGGAAAAAGTTTAAAGGGAAATAAAAATTCTTAACAGGGTTGCTGTTTCAAAGCAAAAACCTGGTTAGGCTGTGTGTGGTTCTATAGCAGTGATTTTGCATATCAGCTCCTATTCACAGCTCTTCTAATTGCACTGACATGAGAGTAGATGTTATCTATACAGTAGAGAGCTCAAAGTACAGTAAACAAGTTAATTACAAAAATAGATACAGACTCTGGTGCTCACCCGACTTTTGTTCTGTTGCCTGCATGGTTTTTCATAATTCCAGGGAAAATATTATATATATATATATATATATATATATATATATATAATATATATATATTTTATATATATATATATATATTATATATATATAAAAAAGATGTGCAAAAACGCTGGAAGGTCCATCAGCTTGAAAACTTCAACTATTCTCTCCATAGGTTTTAAGGGGGCTTTTGCTCCTATTTGATTGGTGGTTTATGGCCGACCAATGAGAATAGTTTAAACATTTGAATTACTGTATTTCCCGGCAATTCTCTCTATTGCAATTCCTTGTAGCCCGGTCCCGGCGCAAACCTTTGTTGGGGTTTTTTAAACTGCTTATTTGTAAAAAAGGTTCGGCTCTTTATCTTATAATGTTTTACATTTAATAAAAATAATTTTTTTTTTAATACTTAATGCCGCACGGCGCTGAGCGCCGGGGATTTCAAAGCGCCCATCTTCCATAGATTTATAAGGGGAAAAAGTAGCCCCAACCCTCTGTTTGGGCTGGGATAGCCAAGCCCCCGCTACCCCAGAAAAAAATTTCAGCTTTTTTCGGTCTTTTTACTGTTTTTTTTGAACTGTCCCGCCTTTAAATTTTGATTGGTCCAAACTCCTCCCATGGGTTTTTTAAAATGGGTCTCTGTCGCCCCCTATTCAAATTTGGCTGAGTAGCCAATTTCCCCGCAATTTTAACCAATCGGCTTTTTCAGCTTTTTTAACTGTATTTTGAACGGGTTCCCAGTGGTTTAAAGGGCCCTTAAATTCTCCAAAAAAAATTTTAATGGGTTTTTGCCCGTTTCCTTTTTGATTGGCCGAGTACCCAACCCCCCCGAAAGCTACCAAATCAGTTTTTTTCACCTTTTTACTGTTTTTTGGGAACTTTTCCCCCCGAGGGGATTCTGTTGGTCAATCCTTCCCCTTGGGTTTTTAATGGTTCATTTGTCGCTCCTATTCTGTTTGGGCCGGGGTTTTGCCGCCCAAATTTAGAATAGCTTTCGGGAATTTTTAAAATTCCCTGTTTTTCCCTGGAAATTTTAAAATATAAATTTTTTCTTAATATTGGGGCCGTTCAAGTTTAGGAAAGTGTTTTTTTTTTTAATTTAAATGTTTATTTTTTAAATTTCGCCTTTTCTGAAAATTGTTCTCCCCCCTTTTTTAAAAAGGGCGATTTTTTGGGAAATCATACCCCTTGCTGAAACGGACCCGGGGGCACCGAGTTTTTCTGTAGGTCTTCTGTATTTTTTTCCTGCATTTCCGACCCTGCTTCACTTCGCTTCTGCCGGGGGAATTTAGACCAAAATAAACCCGGTTGCCTGTGGGAGTTTTCCCAAAAGCGCTGCTTCGCCCCGCTTTGCCTACCCCATGTACATTGCCTCGGGTTTTTTAAAGCGCCCCCGGGGCCCCCCCCGGGAACCCCTTTTCCCCCGGGGCCCAAAACCGCCCCAAACTCCCCGCCCCATCAGCGGGGGAAGCTAAAAAGTGGCGAACACGGGCGCCAAACCACAAAATTTACCCGCGTCCGACAGCGGGATTGGGGCGGGGAAGGGCGCGGGGTTATCCCAAAAAAAAACAGGCGGAAAGCCCTTTTTCATCATGTCGCACTTTTTTTTTCCCCTTCCAGTTTTACATTTTTTCCGTAAAGGGTTTAGGATTGTTCTAACTGTTCATTGAGGGGCAGGGGATCATCCCATTCCCCCGTTCAGTAGACATTTTTGGATTAAACTTTTTACCTTTTTCAGATGACTGTTTTTCGATTAAACATCTCCCCCTTCGGTAGATGACATGGATAATTCATTACCCCTTTTCAGAGTTGGCATGGGTTTAAATTTATAACCTTTTGGTCCACCCGGGTGATTATTTTTTTTCACAATTAGTAAATGGCATGGTTAAACCAAAAGGGTTGGTGGGAACCTATATTTTTCAAATGGTTTCCCAAACTTGGGATCCCTTACCACGGGTCAACCCCAAATTCCCCAAATTCCGCTTCTCCACCCGTTTTTTTGGTCGGGCCCCCCCAACCTATTACCCCTTTTAAATTAAAGGGGGGGTTGGCGTTCTCATCCAAATTTTAATTATTTCCCGCACCCCTTCTAGAATTTTTTCCCCCAAGCACAGCAGCCCCCCTTCCATTCGGGTGTTTTTTAAAATCTGTTGAAAACAGATTGTCCCCCAAATTTAAAAAATTTTCCCCCGTCCCTCTAAAAAACCCCAAAAAAAAACCCCCTGTCCAAAACCCCAAAGTTTTCAGCCATGTTTTTAACCCCCTTTGAGCCCCCCGCTCCCTTTCCTGAGTGCGCTGGAAACCCGCATTTTTCCCGGGGAGAACAAAAACCTTTTGGGGGGTCCTTTCCCTTTCACCCTTTGAGCCTATTTCCTTTTAAATTATTCTTTAGGATCCTCCACCAAACCTTTTTTTTCTGTCTTTGGGTTTCCCCAAAAGGACCAAAAACGGGGGGGTAAATCGCCAGCCCCCCCAGAAAATTTTAACCCACCCGGCCCCCACCACAGTGAACCCGGGCACCAGGGAAAACAGAAAACCCAATTCGGTTGAGGCGGCCCCCTGGGACAAATTTTTTGGGTTTCCCCTGATTATAGAATCCCCTAAAACAAATAACTGTCTTTTTTTCCCTTTGCATTCCCATGCGGGGGAAGAGCAGTGTCCACTGGGGCCCGGGCCATTTCTGGGGACTGATTCCCCGTTTAAACACCCAAACCCTTGGCAATTTTGCTAGGAATTTCAGGAGGAAAATTTGGCCTTCCTTTTTTCTGGTTCCCCTAGAACACCCCCTGCCCAAAATTTTAAACCCCGCTACACGGCTCCCCCCTTTAAACCCAAATTTACTCCACCCTCAACATTTGGGCCCCACAAAACTTTTCCCAAGAAAAAGAAAACCCTCCTCTCTTCTTTGGGTCAATCGCCCTCATGCCCGCTTTCCCGGCCCCCCTAGGTCAAAAATTGGAGTTTACCAGAGTGGGCAACTTTTCTCACATTTTGCTCCCGGGGTTAAAATTCCCCCCTTTTGGCCCTCTTGCTCCGTAGTGCATAATTTTTTTCAGATTGTCCCACTGCTGGAAATTCCCCATTTAAGCTGCCCTTTTTCCCCGGTTTCAACAGCAATAAAGAGACAAAAAAAATTTTAAAAGGGGGGGGGTCCGGCCATGTGGGAGAGCAGAAAAGTTTTACAGGGGAGCCCCGTCCGGGGCCCACCAGCTTTTACCCTGTTTTTGGGCCACGATAAAGTGCAACAGGAAAGGGGGGGAAGAAGGCCCAAAAACCCCCGGGGAAAAATCGGGAGGGAGAAATCTAAATTTCCCAAACTATTTTTCCCCCCCTTTCGGGGAAACCCCCACAGAGGACTCCAGATTTTCCTCCCGCCCTCGGATCTCGCGGCCCCATTTGCCCCCCCAAACCCCCCCGGGGCAGGCAGGAAAAAAGGAATGCAGCCGGGGGGGCATCGCCCCCGGCGCCCCCAAAAACCCCTCGCACTCGCGGGCCCACTTTGCCGGAAACCCCCACCTGGTTTAGGAGATGCCGCCGAAAGTAAAGGGCTTCCCCCGACACTCACTCCGGGAGCCCAGGAAGAGGAGGGGCTGGGCCCCCGCTGAAGGTAAACGGCCCGGGGGGCCCTTCAGAAAACCCCCGGGGGAGCCTCTGCAAGGGGCCGCCTTAAACCCTGCGGGCCAAAAGGGGGGTGCGGAGGGGAGGCCCCTGGGCGCAGCCCGGGGGGGATGCCACCGGGCAGAAAAAGCCCCCCACCGCTATTTCCCGGGGCCCCGGGCCGAAAGGCTCCCCAAAATGTAAGAGGGCCCCGGGGGTCCCCTGTGCCCCCCTCTGCCCCCCCAGAAAGCAAGCCCCATTCACCCCTCGATGAGGGATTCCCTGTCAATTGGGAAGCGGAGGGCCCCGGACCTGGGCCCCCCCAAAAAAAAGGGAAATTTTGCACCTGTCCCTATCCCCCAAAGGACCCACTATCCCCCCACAGCCCGGGAAACCCCCAAAAAAATTACCTCCCCCTTTTCCCAACTGAAAGACGTCTGGGGCGACCCAAAATGTCCTCCCCGCAGTCCTCCCGGGGGCTCGGAGTCATCCCTTAAAGCTCCCAAAAGTGACCCATGGGAGGACTCTATGACACCCGTCTACCCTCCTAGTGCCCCCCAAACCCAACCCCCGCCCCCAAAAGGGGGATCAAAGGCCTCCCGAAAGGGGCCCTTGTGATGCCACCACAGGCCCCAAGGGGGGCCCACCACATGAGTGCCCTTCCCCTCAAAACCCATGAGAATGTTTGCAGCCATAAAAACCCTCCCTTTGGGCCCCCCTTTGGGGGCATCCGCCCAGGCTCGTCCACTTGGGGAGGGAACCCCCTCTCCCAAGGCCAATCTCACAATGTTGGCGGAGCCCCTGTAAGCTAGGGGTTCTATTTTTCCGGGATCGGGTCTCGACCGGGGGGAATTTCCCCCTCCTCCAAAAGAGGCGTTCCCATACTTTTGGGGGCCCCCCGCTCACCCGGAGCTTGGGCGCTCCTTCTCGGCTGTTTCCCAACCAAATCTGACATGCAAAACTAGCTCCAATCTTCAGCTTTCCCTGGAACGAGACTTACCCCCTGTTCAATCTGATTTTTCTGTGCTAAAAAAGGGCCCCAGAAACTGGAAAAGGGCGGACACCCACTCAAATGTAGGGTTTCCCTTGCTTGCAACCCTTCTTTTTACTAAACAAAAAAAACCCGTTTTAAAATCACCCCCAAACATGGATGCCCTTTGGGAAAACCGATTTAAAGGAACAACTTTCAGGGTGCGAGGTCCCCCTGAAACGGTCAAGACGGCCCCTGAACTGCTGTTACCCTAAAAAAAATTTTTTTTTTAAATTACTTTCTTAGGCGGGCCGGGAGGAACACCCTACCCGCCTTTTGATGGGGCCATGGGGGCACCCCCGGCCCCCAATTTAAAGACATCACGCGACCACGGGAAAATCTTTTGTCGAATTCATTATTTTTACATTAAAAGAAAAATTATGCAAAAAGGCGAACTCATGAAAAAATTGGGGAATTTTTGGGGGGATGACCCCGGGAGCCCTATTAAACCCCTTTCAAGGAAAAACCCCCCCGTCTGCACCCCGCAGTAAAACCCATTTAGCCCTTCTTCAAGCAAGGGGTTTCCCCTTAAAAAGGGGGTTTCCCCTTTTTTAAGTTAAGGTGCGTCCAAAAAGACAAACTTCTTCTCTTCTGGGCCAAATGGGGAAAATTCCATCAGCCCTTTGGGTCTTCCCGAAGTATCCTTAAACCCGGGCTGGCTTCGGCGATGTTTTAGGGGCCCTCCCCCCCCAGCTGGGCTCCCCCTTCTGATTACAGGCCCTCGCTCCGCGCCCGCGGGGCCCCCGGGCCCCCGCGGCCCCGAAGACGCCTCAGTAGCTGGATCGATCTCCGGGCCCAAGCGGACAACCTCATCGTTTTATCCCCTGGGGCTGTTTAGCCTTTCAGATAGGGGGCAAGCCTTTTTGGCTTAAAAAATTTTTTTTCCCCCGGGTTTTTTTGCCTTGTCTTCTCCTGCTTTTGAAAAATTTCTATCCTCCCGGGGTATTTTACAAGCCACAAGATGGGTCACAGTGTGCTCTAACTCTTTCCCCCCTTTACCCCCCCCCCTTTCTTCCTGAGTTTATTGTTGTCGGGCCCCCCCCTTTCCCTTTTCCCCCCCCCCCTTTCCCCTTCCCCCCCCCCCTTTTTTTTTTTTTTTTTTGTTTTTTTTTCCCCCCTTTCCCCCCCTTTTTTTTTTCTTTTTTGTTTTTTGTTTGTCTATGTGACTTGCTCTGCTGCTAAAAATTTTGTGGGTTTTGCGAGGGGGGGGGGTGATGGGAATCTTTTATGCTTATTGGGTTTAAATGGGAAAGGCTATTTTCCCCCGCCCACGGGTGCGGGGGGTGGGCCCCCCCCCCTATTTTTGGTTTTGGGCTCGCCACTTCAGCGGGCCAGCTGAGTTGTACATGCCCTGAGACGTCCTGTTCCTGATATTGTTGGGTACTTTTTTTTTTTCTTTCACCGTTAACATTGTAGCCGCCCCCAAGATGTTGTGGTTTTTTAACATCCCCCTTTTCGGCCCCTTTAAATGTTATTCTGAAAATTTTTAAGTTTTTTTGGGCCGACTTTCCTCGGGCCCTTTTTTTCCCTTTTGCTATGATTTAAACTTACTCACCAAAGTTTTTCCCCGGGTTTCCCTTCGCTCTCCCCCCCGGGGTTTTTTTTTGGGGGACCCTTTTCCCTTTAAAAGCTTGGGACTTTGGTTTCCTTAATTTGGGAAAAATTAAAATTTTCTTCCCTCAATGCGAAGGGTTTTTAAAAATTCCCGGGGAAACCTCTAGATCCTCTTTCGACCCTACCTTTAAACAGGGGGCCCAAATTGTCTGTATTCCCGGAAACGCATTTGTTTGACTCCCTTTTTTCAGATTTTTCCCCAACGATTTTTCCCTGTTGGGGACCAGAGCAGCAACCCCCCTTCCCCCCCCCCCCAAAAAGAAAGGAGTGCCCCTTCTCTTTCACAAATCCTTTTCCGGTCCGCGTTTGGATGATTCCCGGAGCCCTTTTATCCCAAGGGGTAACATCCAAGGGGCCCAATGTTCACGAACGCCAATAATAAAAACCCCCAAATCGGGGCAAAACTCACATTCCCTTTTCCAACCCCTTTAGGGCACCCTTACTATTTCGCCCAAGGTAAGGTTTATTCGGGGCGGAACTTTAAAAACCCCTCTCCCCAAACCCCCGGGTTTGATACCCCCCACCGGGGCCCCCTCCCTTCCCAGCACCCAATTGAGGGCAGAAAAATGCTTTATGATATGCAGGGTTGTGGAAAAGCAAGGGGGATTGCTTCCCTCCCCGGGGAGAAGGGTTACACCTTTTTTCTTTCCCCACATGGCCTTACAGGGCCCTATTGTTTGTCCTCCCCCACCACTCTCTGTGCCCTTGGTTGTAGCCGTAAACCCCAAAACCCGGGGTTTTTATGGGACTCCGGGTCATGCCCCCGGTTTAAATTCGATTTTAAAACCCCCCCTCCCTGTTTCCAAACCCCATCTTTTTTCTTTGGGGAAAATTTAACGAGTCCCTCCTTTTTAGATCCCTTTGGGCTTGCGGAGTTTACTATACGGCAGAAGCATTTTGCCAGGAACATTTCAAACGATCCTACTCTCCCACAGACTCGGGGGAAGCCCTTAAGTGCGTCTTGGGGGGGGTTTTTAATTTAAAACAACGGCGCCCCCTTTTTTGCTGGAGAAAAACTCAAGGGTTTCAGGGCCCTTTTTCTCGCATTTTTCACTTCTAGATTCCCTCCACAAAGACTTTTTTTTTTGGCTCCGGAAAGATCTGAGGGACCTAATGCGGTTCGTCACAAATACGGCGGGCTGCTAGACAAACAACATCAAGGGTACCGTCAAATCTGTGGGGGTTTTTCCTTTCCCCCCCCCCATATTTTGGGGCAAAAAACCGGGGCAGTTTCTTTCCCCGGGGGCTACGCAGAGAACGGCCTCCTGTTTGTTCCCCTCCCATTAAAAGGAAATCGAGGGGGCCCCTTTTTTTCATATAACAATTTTAGATCCCGAATGTTTTTTTAAAGCCTAAATTTCACAGAACTGTAAAAACCTGGCTCCAAACTGGGACGCCCCTTTGGACCCCTGAGGGGTCTGGCAGGGTCCCCCGAGAAACTCTCCCCGCACATCCCTACCTAAGCTTGATTCCCCCCAATCCTTAGAAAATCCCAGAGGTTTTCCTTTTTTTCCCCTGTGAGCTGGGCCCCAAAGGGTATCTTGTTTCCCCCCGGGGGGGGAAAAAAGCCCGGGGCCTGATGGGTAACGGCACATTTCTATAAAACCTTTTAAAGGACTCCCCCTCCGCTCCCCCCCGACATTTTTTAGTGTCCTCTGGCTTTGCCTTTTGACCCAAACTTTCTGGGAAAACATTCATTTTCCCTTTTTTTTTCCCAAAAGGAAAGGTAAAAAACCAAACGCCTGCCAAAATTACAGGCCCCCCTCCCTTTTTAACACTGACGTAAGCTTTTTGTAAATTGGTTTTCCAAAGGGGCCTCAACCCCCCCGCCCCGAGTCCCCTTTTCCAACCCGATCAAAATTTTGGGGGGGTTCCCCCTTTAAAAGGCGGGACAATTTCTTTAAAAAAATTTTTCCCCCTTTGCATCATGTCCCGGGCCTCAAAAAATCCCCCGGTACTTTTATTCTGATGCCGAAAAACGTTTTTACCCGGGGTTTAAATGGTCCTTTATCAGGGGGGGCGGAACAGATAGGGCTGGGGGCCGGCAATGATGAACGGTTTCTTGCCCCTCTTTTCACCCCCGCATGCACAAAAACCGCCCAAAAAATGGCTCTCTATCCCTCCCGTTCCAGAAAAAGCAATGGTACCCCCAAAAGGATGCCCCCTTTCCCCCCTTTGGGGTCTAAATTTAAATTATGGGAAAATTTTTTATGCAAGTCATTCGCTCTGACGGCTCTATCCAGGTTTTTCCCGATTGCCAATTTAAAAAATTTAAAAAGCTGGGATTTGGGACGATTTTTGGCTTTCTATACCTTTCCCAACCCTGAAGACTATCTCGCCCTGCTCCCAGTCTAAAAAACTTTGGGATTCATTGCAATCATAAAGTGGGAAAATGTCCCCAAAATTTGGGCCCTAAAACCCAATCTTAAGACCCCACCTTCCGGGGAAACCCTTTAAGGTTTTTCCTTCCCATTTTTTTTGGGCAGAGAAATTCTTTTACCTATTTGGGGTTAGAATTCCTGCAAATCCCGAAAAAGCCCTTTGATTTAACTTGCACCTTGCTCTCCACGATTAGACAGGACTTGTGAAGTGGGATAGAAGAGACTTTTCCTTGGGTAGGGGGGAAAAAATATATTCAAAAAGAAAATTTTTTTTGTTTTCCTTTTTACCTGGGTTTTAGAAAAAAATTTTTCCCTTCTTCTCCCGAAGAGTTTTTTTATGGGCCCCGCGTAAGTCCAATTTTCCCCCAATTTGAAAGGGGACATAAACCCCCAGGTTACCCAAATTTTTGCTTACTAAAAAAACCCCAAACGAGAGGGAGGACTTGCGCCTTTCCTTTATTTCCACCTGTACTTCCTGGGTTTAGCAAAGGTGCGCCGCTGGATTCATTTAAAAAATGCCCATTTGGGAAAATTTTTGGGTTTCGCTTGAGGGCGTTGCTTTATGGCGCTCCCACAGCTGCCCTACCATGGCTGACGCCCAAGGTTTCCCACCAAAAACGCCTCATGGGACTGTTCCATTGATAGCCAAAACCTTTAATTTCCCCCTCTGTTTGGGCGTTCCCCCCCTAAGATTTCCCTATTTAAAAAAGGGGGGCAAAATTTACCCCCCATAAGGGTAATCCGGGGGTAAACCCGAGTACTTTGCATTAGC
Source organism: Phyllomedusa bahiana (assembly GCA_025379985.1). Lineage (NCBI taxonomy): Eukaryota > Metazoa > Chordata > Amphibia > Anura > Hylidae > Phyllomedusa > Phyllomedusa bahiana. The sequence goes on from JAODAL010030759.1 coordinate 12,374, forward strand.
TATATCCCCACTGAGCGGTTTGGAAAAAGGGCCCCTCCCTATGACTTTCAGAAAAGTACTATCTTCGGACTCGCTAAAACCCCATTCCGATTTGGGGGAAGAATGGGAAAGATCTAAAAATCAAAATTTAATTTCTATCAGCTACAAAGTTTTTACTCCACTAACAGGGGCGTTCTGGACCCCCCACAGGCCTTTACTCGACCTTCCCAATCTTTGGGGCTTGCTGGAACCCCCCTGGGAAGAACAAACCTTTTTAAAAATATATGGGTTACCCGATTTCCCGTTGGTGAAAGAAAAATTTCCCCCCCAAAAAAACCCGGGGAAGGAGTTAGGTAGAGAGTTCTCGGGGGAAAGGAAAAGGGGAAAAAAAACCTTCCCCCCTGGCCCCCAAAACCCTTCCCTTTTCCACCAAGGGGCAGGGAAATTTTAAATATAAAATTAATTACACGCTGGGAAAAGAGTCCCAGCCCTTTTCTACACTCCCCTAAACCCCGAAGCATCCCAAAAATGTTGGCGCTGTAAGACGGGTAGGGGGCCCTATTCACATTTGGTTTGGGAAAAGCCCCATTTAAAAACTCTTTGGAGCGGGGGCCCTTTTACCCATTTATGTTTTACGGGGGCCCTTTGAAAAAACAAGGTGGCCCGCCTCCTTTGTTTCTTTTTTATATCCCCCCGCCAAAATCCTTCCCTCAGAAAATCAACTTTTTTTGGGTTTTTGGTTTCCGGCGGCAAAAAAATTGGGGGGGGGTACCCCCCTTGTTGGGTTGGGCTACTACTTGCCCTTTATTCCTCCTGGGGTCCAGGGGATTCCCAAAAACTTCAAAAGTTTTGAGGAAAATTTCCCTTCAGAAATCGCTCTCCCAAAACCCCGGAAAACACTTGGGAGACCTGGGGGCGAATGGTTTGCCTTTTTCCCCGGACGGACCATTAACCCCCCTTTAGTTAAAACCCATCTCTCCCGAACCCCCCCTCACACTTTTGGGAAAGGGCCCCGATCTGGGGGTGGCCGGCGGGGGTGGGCCCGGGGGTTGACCGGAGACCTTTCTTTTTCCTTTTCTTGTTTTTCACTTCTTTTTTATACATATGTTGTTGAGTTCGGATTATTTATGTGAACATGATACCAGCTTCCGAGTTGGTGCTGTATCCGGGGTCTCAGGTGCTGCCACTCTAGCAGGCTCAGTAGTGACTGTTTCCTTCTGTTCCCAATTGAACCAATGGAAAATGACGCTCTCTTGCCATCTGGTCACAAAGGATACATCACTGTTAACTTCGGTACATAACATGTGAGCACCATGTAACAATATTTCATGTTAACGACAGTTTGCTGTGTACTCTGCTAATGGACTGTTATATGCTGATCTCTAATCTGAAAAAAAAAAAGTTAATTAGATTGAAGAATTAAATAAAATAGGTTTGTTTACTTACCAGTTTTTCTCTCCTGTTTTTAACTCCGGTTTGTTAACTCTCACACTGTTCTCTCAAGCACTCAGTTTGACCCAAGCAATGGAGCCACCAATGGAGCACTGATTCTGGTATTTATACCTCCTGTCACCAGCTAACCCCTCCCCCCCTACTCATGTGACTCTCTCTAAGGTCCTGGTAGTACACCAGTGTTTCGAAGGTCCTGGGAGTGCACCACTGTTTATTTTTTTTTTTTTTTTTTTTAATGTGTCAGTACTTTAAACCCAACCTACAACAGAAAGATAAAACTTTGCTACATATGTAGCCACTTACCAATCCTCCGGTTTGTTAACTCACACTCTGTTCTCTCAAGCACTCAGTTTGACCCAAGCAATGGAGCCACATGTGCAACAACAAACTATAAAACAACCACATTATGTATCTCTTTCAGCAACTTCAAAAAATCATATTAAACCAGAAAATAAACTTACGTACTTTTTTTTTTCTAATACACTATATGGTAAATGCAGTAAAGACAACATCCATCAGCAGTGGCAGAATTGTTGTTTCACTACCGCCCCATTTTATTCCCCCCCAAAAAAATAATAAAAGCTATATAATACAGTACTTTATATGATTGCCCACAATTATGCCAATAAAAAATACAATTTTGCCTGTGAAAAAAAACCCCTCATACAGCTATGTTGGTCAGGGCTGTGGAGTCTGAGTCGGTGCCCATTTTGCAGGAGTCCGAGTCGTTATAAAGTGGACCGACTCCAACTCCAAAATTATAATTTGGGTCAGTTAGTCAAGCAGTGCCATCAAAGAGGAATTGGGTTTTCCCAGTGCTATGCCCCAAATCTTCAGATGAGGAGTGTAATTGATAATAACAGAGCAGGCAAAGCGTTATTGCAGTGGAAAAGATTCCGCTCACATAGCAAACAGACTGACCAGATTTCAGCAAAACTTCTCACTTGCTTTCTTTTAAATCTTTTTTTAAGTTTCCCAGAACATGCAATAAGAATTGAATCCCCCCAAGTGAAATTCACAGAGATACAATGACCATCGATATCCAGTCCATTGCCCGCTAGGGGGATACATTCCGAAATGCAATGCTTTTCTTTTTTTTTCCCCCTTCCCCCCCAACATACAATTGTTAAATGTCTTAGAAAGAAAACAAAAAAAAAAAACTTTTTATTATAGAATATACTTTGTAAATAGTATTGAGAACAAAAAGTGCAAAGATTGGAGTATGTGATTCTGCTTTAAACCAATTTAAAAAACAAAGTTTAAACAAAATAAACCCTGGGCCTTCTTTTTTGCGATCTCGGTCTGTTCCAGAGAACCGGACCCTTTCCCCTTTTCCCCAAAAGTCAAACCCTATAGCAAGCTTTCAAAAGCACTTAAACTGCCTATGTTAGACCAGGATTTTTTTGGGTTTTTATTTTGATCGGGCTATAGCATGCTTTTTCCCTCAACCCCTGCGCGCCGTAAGGAAAAGGGCCCTAATCAAAAAAACAGGAGGATTACACTATTTTCGGCCCCCGGGAAAAAATAAACAAAACATAAATAAAACATACATCAATAAGTGCCCCGTTCCCCAAAGTCCACCCCCCCCTCTGATCCTGATAAGGGGGCCCCGATCAGCATGACTGCCACCAAAAACTTGTTTTATTTTTAAAACTAAATTCCCGGGCCCCAGAAGAAACCCAAAAAGAGAGCTGGATTTTTCTATTTGGGTAGGTAGTCAGCCCCCTTCTAAATTGGTGGCTCCCCCATTAGTCCCTTTTCCTGAAACCATGTGGTAGAGTGAAACACCCCAAAGGGCCCCGTATTCTTGCGGAAAGAAAGGGGGAAAAAGTGCCCCGACGGGAAAAAATTTTTCGACAGGGTTCCTTTTTCCCCGAGGGCCCCCCAATCCATTTTAAATTATAGGACAATTTTCTAAAAAACCCTGAAAGGGGGGTGGGGGAGTCGTGTATCCAGTGTTCAAGAGGGTTAAAAAGCCTCCCCAAATGAATTCATATATAGAAGTTTTTTACCCCCCCCGGGTCACAGGGGGTAAATTGAACTCTATATCCAAATATGGCCCATAGGGGATTGCTGGGAACATAATTTGTCAAGTGCGTTCAGTAAAAATATCACCAAGCCCAAAATCTTGTATCACTGGGCAACTCCATAGACAATGGAATAGGGGCTGCCTCCACGCCCCACATGGAAAAGCTATGTCTCGTAAATGCCCCTGCGGGGGCCCCCAACTGGGGGGAATGTAAGGCCCCATGATAAGTGAAGGGGCCCTCAAATCCCCCCCAACTTTTGGGAAAAAAATTTGCTTTTTATAATTTTAAAGTGGGAATTATTTAGTTTTCCAACATGGGACGCCCGTTTTTGGGGGGCAGAAAAATTCCCTTTCCATTAGGAAAATTTGGGGTTTCAGGCCCTTTGGGTGGCTCCGGCAAGGGAAATTTCCCACCCCCCTTTAAACCCATCTTTGCGTAAGTGGGTTATCAATTTTAAAACCGGGGGGTTTGGGGGCCCACTTTGGGAAAAGGGGAAAAGGGGAAAAAAAAAAACCCCCCCGCCTCAGGGAACCCGGGGTCTTTGTTCTTCTAAGCACAAAATCTTGTGTTTTTTGTTCTATTAGATCATGAACTGCAATACCCACCTTTTCCCCCCATGTAGAAATCTTTAGTGGGCCCCCTGTTTAAAGTCCGGGGGTTTCCTACAAAAGTCGAAAAAAGGAGGCGTGTGGGGATGCATCCCAGGTTTTCCCCCAATTTTTTTCCCCCCCCCGCCATGTGGGAAAAATACCGTGGAATTGATAATCAATTTGGGATTTGAAAGTAAAGGGAATGCGAAATTTGCTAGCCGGGCTTCCCTACAAATAAATTTCTCCCTTTAGTGTCCTTATATTATGTGTTCAACCAGTCCCCTGCCCACGGTCAGGCAGCCACATTTTATGCTCGAATATTGGGGAAATTAATACCCCATTGTCCCTGGGTGCTGCAAAAAATACCCGGGGGATCCCAGCCTTTTTCCCAAACCCCAAAATGAAGGGGGGGAAAAAGCTTTTTTATACGTATTCTCCTTGCTCTGATATAAAGTGGGAAGAGAGTGTAGGAGGGTACAGTAATTTGGGAAACTATTAAATTTAATAAGATTTTCCCCCGCCCCCGTAGGACAGCGGGGGGCTGCCGCCTTCTGAAAAATTGCTTCCCTCGAAGCTAAATAAGGGGGGGATATTGGTTTGTATAAATGGAAGGAAGCTCGATATTTTTACTCCTAATAGGGATCTTATTAGTGCACCAATTTTAAAAGGATAGAAATGGTCCCATGCAGGTTTGTTCCCCTTTTAAATATCATTGCGCTTGTTTTATCAAAATTGATCGATACCCGAAAGGGGCCCCCCCTCCGCAGCGTCTGCAAACCTCTGTAGGTTGGTGCGGTTTTTTTTAAAAACACCATACGTCATTGCAAACGCCCCTATGTCCACGATTGGGGAAGCCCCCAATCTCCATCCCGGCACGGTTTGGCTTTAGGCAATTTTAAAAACGGGGCATCGCAAGATCAAAAAAAACACGGAATAGTGGGGGAACCCCCTTGGGGCCTCTAAACATATCTTAGGAGGAGTGGTAGCCCTTAAAATTTAAAAAATTAGTAGATGACCCCCCCTTGGATTTTTAAAAAACAAAAATTTTGAAAATTTGGACCAAAATTCCTCCTTGAAGGGGGGTTTTGGGGGAAGAAAAGGGCCCCGAAACCCTGTCGAATGCTTTTTCAAATCTAAACTCGAAGCATAGAATGTCCGGGAAGGCTCCCCAAGCCCTCACCTTGCCCCCACCACCGCCCGGGTTTTTTACTGCCTGGCGTCCCTGTTTAAAAACCCCCCTGGGGAGGGGGTGCACTATGTGAGGAAGAAAGGTTTGAAGTCGAGGCGCTAAGATTTTGGTTTTAAAAAAATTTTTAATCACAGTTGAGCAAAGTATTGGACGATAGTTTTTTTCCGTGTTTGGTCCTTGTTTTGGTTTTGGAGAAAATAGTGCATGACTCTGAAAATACTCCATCGCCTCTGATCCCGTACAAGCGTTATAGAGGCTAGTCAGTTGGGGATTTTAAATGACAAAAGCTTTAATATTCATTGCCATAGCCATCCGGGCCCCGCGACTTCCCCTTGGCTGAGGAGCAGGCCGCTTCACCTCCCCCTCCGTAATGGGCCATCTAAAAATGCCGCGTTCCCCATTTTGGCCCGGAAGGGGCCCCGAGGCTAGGGAAAAACTATTGATCCATCTCTTTGGGGGTGCTCTATAGAGATCCCAAAGAATCAACAAAAAGCCCCCAAAATTTCCCTTTTGCTGTGATCGCGCCGCGGGGAGGATCCCTCAGGGCAAAATGGTTTACACTATTTGGGACCCTTTGCCAGTGTGCCAACATCCGACTTTTTTCCCGTTTTTGCCCCCTTTTGGAAATCCCTTTCTGATTAATTTAAAGCAGTTTGCTTGATCTCCCAAAAAAAAGTTTCCCAAGCACCGATCGGGTTTCCCTTTTGTATTTGTTTCCGCGTCGAGAAGGGGCGACCCCCCATTTCCCCTCTGTCCCAACAATAGGCAGCTCATTTTTAAAATTTTGTTTTGCGCCTCCCGCTCCTGAAGCAACATTTTAATTATTGGCCCTCATAACCCCTTTCAAACCCAGAACAAAGAGCGTTTTCTTATTTGCAAGTTATCTCAAAGTAATTGGCCAATGTACCTCCCAAAAAGGATTTTAAAATCTCGTTTGAAAACAGGAAACCCCGGGAAAAATCGCCCAAAACGCTCTTTTGGGCCCTTGGGGCCCGTAGATAAACAATGTGACGGGGCGGTAAACCCCCGAAAAAGGCTATAGAATGGCCCTTTGGGAATCCACAACGACCCCCACAACCCTAGGGAGATAAAAAATAATCGATTTTCTAGTAAAACTTTTATGAACGAGGAGTAAATGTGAACTCCTTCGGTCCATATTCGGGTAGCCAGGGGCGAAAGTGTGTTTTTATCTGCCAGAGCCCATATGTCTCTAGCAGGGGGGACAGCCCCCCGAGTAGATGCTGACGTCCATTAAGGGGCATGGATGCGTTAAAATTCTTCCCGGTAACATTTGTATCTGCCAGATGAAATTTTACGAATTCAAAATTTGCAAAAAAAAAAAATTTGTATTGGCTAAATTAGGGGGCCATACAGTTAATCATGTGTACGAGACACCTGAACAAAATCTTTAACAGGATATATTTACCCCCCTTATCTTTAAAACTCTTTTCTACCAAAAAAATCAAAGGGCCTTTTTTGAACAAAATGGCTAAACCCCCCCCGGGTTTTGAGGAAAAATTTTGGGCCTTGGCAGGACTCCAAACCAAGGACAACGCCCCGGGGCCCACGTGTTAAACTTTTTTCCCGTGAGTTTCCTGTAAAAGGGGTTTTGGTTTTAGGCTTGAAGCGTTTTAAAATTTCACGCTTTCCTTTCTCTCTTAATTTGGGGGGGGTTAAGTCCCTTCCACATTCAAGTAAGGGATTTTAATGCTCACTTGCTTTCCCAAAAAAAAGTAGAAGAGTTCAATGTTCATAAACCCTGACTGGGGGCATGAGGGAAATTTTTTTATACCCGTATTCTTAGAGAAAATTGCCCCCCGTGGGTCACCGCTTTGCCACCCCAAATCAAGGTTTGTTTAGAGGTTTCCCCTTCTTAGCCCGGGGAAAAAATGAGATCGATATGAGTTATTATGCAGGGAAACTGGATGGAAAACGGGTCTTTTCTCAGAAACCCAAATTTATAGAAGCCCAAATGTTATTTAGGAAAGTTTTGTTGGGAAAAATGGGTTTTTCCCCCTTACCAGCAGCGTTTTTCAAATTTTTCATTTTTTTTTGTTTAAAGTTTTTTGTGGGTTTTAAAGTTGGGAGCAATTTAAAAATTTTTTTTACACCGACAAAAAAAAAGGGGTAAAAAATGTTTTTTAACTTTGTGACTTTAGGCTCCATTTCTCGCCATCCACTACGCTTTGAAAAGTAAGGACTATCAAAATTTTAGAAAAACAAACCTTTTATATCTAATTTCATAACTGTGACCCCCCAATATTTGGATATGTTTGTTATGCCAAAATTCTTGTCATGTAAACTGCATGGGGTTACAGTGTTGTCCTGGTTGTGGGCAAACCTTTTTCTTCTTGGTTTAAAAAAAAATGACAACCTGGGTTTTCACATTTTCCCTAAAAGCTCGTGTGTTTTTTAGGCTGATTTTCAACCGAAAGGTAATGGTTTCCCCGCAGTCAGGGAAAAAGATTTTCCCCAAAAAGAGAGAAGCAGCATTAACCAGCTCACTGGGTAGCGTTTTTGGGCCAAAAACCCAAATTTGGCCCAAAATTTATTTATGTGAGGCCATTTACGCTGGAAGAATATGAAATGAAGTCCTTTCCCTTCAAAAGGGTAAGAGGTGGACTCCAAACAAAATATCAGAGTAAAAAGGGCGGTTTATTCAAGGTTTTCAGTTCTAATTTGGGCAGAAAGGCAGGGGAGGAGGGTCGTTTTTGTTTGCAAGAGGAAAATCACGACGTTTTAAAGCAAAAAAGCATTCCCAGGCGAAATGATTGGGGGAAAAAAAAGATGAAGAAATCTCGGGCTTCCCTTTTCAATTTATTTTGAAGCGTTGGCTCAAGTTTGCAAAAAAGTACAAAAAATGGAAGATTGGAAACAGGTAATTTGGAGCGATGAGATGAAAGTCAATAGACCGGGCTCTGATGGGGCAAATGGGTTTGGAAGAATCGAGGGAAAAGGGGCTAACGGAATTGAAGGAACTGTCAGGTTCGGTGGAGGAAGCCTTATGATATGGGGTTGTTTCACAACCAAAGATGTTGGATACTTGACCAGGATCGATGCTGATCTCAATGCTGAGCTATATGTGAATGTCCTACAAGATGAGTTACTTCATATACTTGAGTACTATGGGTATGAAAAGGACGACAGTGTTCCAGCAGGACAATGACCTGAAGCAGACATCAAGGTTGGAGAAGGAATGGTTCAATGACAATGAAGTAGAGTTGCTGTATTGGCCTCCACAGTCCCCAGACCTCAAGCCAATCGAACACTTGTGGGTAGAGGTAAAGAAAAAGCTGGATTCGTACCCAAGTCCAGTATGCACCAACATTGGGAACGTGTAGAAAAAACGGAGATCAGATTTTGGTTAAAACATTCTTTAATCTGATCCAGAGCCCAGAAGGATTCAGGAAGTATTAAAAGTCAAAAGATGTATTTACCAAATACTAACAAAATAATAAAAAAATGACATTTTGATTTTTAGGAGCAAAACAGTAACAATGCAGTTACAGGAAAGAATCTGCAGAACTAAGCATATGCTAAATACGTTCAAGCCAAATTTATGTATAAAATAGGTAAGATGATTGTCTATAAAATGATGGTAAAACCAACAACCTTAAGGTAAAAAAAATTATATTTTTATTGTATAACTGAATAAAAAACGTAGTATCAAAATCACATAAATACAAAAAATACAACACCACCTAACTAACAAAGGCTAACCCCACCCACAGCAAAGGAAATCCAGCCTACATAGTATCCAGACCAAGAAAGTAATACAATGACAATTCATAAGATTACATACCTAGTCAATCGGCCGATTTTGATTTGGCAGCAAAACAGTACAATGCATGTTACAGGAAAGAATACTCGCAGAACATAAGCGATAGATCAAAAGGCAAGCCAAATTTATGTACAGAAGGTAAGATGATTGTCTATAAAATGATTGTAAATAAGCCAACACCTAAGTAAACAAAATTATTTTTTGTATAACTGAATAAAACGTAGTATAATAAAATCACATAAATACAAAAATCTCAACACACCAACTAACAAATGGCTTTTAACCCGCACCTCAAGAAGTTGAAATCCAGTTCTACATTAGTATCTAGACCAAGAGAGTCAATTTTCAATGCAATTCATAGATTCATACCTGTCTAATCGGCCGACCTGAGCGTGGAGGGATGCCCAGTCCCGACGTGCGTTTCGCCTAAATGCTTCCTCAAGGCATTCCCCCTTGTGGAAGCGTTTAGGCAAAACGCGCGTCGGGGCTGGGCATTCAGTTATACAATAAAAATATAATTTTTTTTACCTTAAGGTTGTTGGTTATGGTTTGTTTTGGTATTTACCTTGTGGTAGCAGTAATTTGTGCCCAGTTTTTTTGTAGTTATTTATAAAATGATGGTAGTCTCATGTACAAGACTGTAGTGGATGGTGAGATATTGAGCCTGAAAGTCAAAAGTTCAAAATATTGTTACCATTTTGCTTGTCATTGTATGTTCTACATAAATAGCTTGATTGTTATATCATAAGGTGATAAAAAAAAAACAGATGTTACCATTTTACTACTGTAAAGTTATCACTTAAACATTCGCCATGTATGGAGGGAGTCAGATTTGGGAAACTCAGGAGTCAGAACCAGAACTTTGGTTTACTGACTCCACAGCCCTGATGTTGATAGGTCAAAAAACAACTTTTCATCTATGCAATTACAAAAATGGAAAAAAATGTTAAGTTAATAAGGCCCAAATTAGAATAGTCACTAAAGGGTTACTGTAACATTGAATACATTTCAATATGTTGAATGTCGTATTTGGCGCTCTGACATGTCTGCTACTTTATCCTACTGATCTCCAGTTTTCCATAGAGATTTGTAAATTTTTGCTATTTCACTATTACAATAAAAATAAGCAAAATCTACAATTTATAAAATACATTGTGCTTTACATGAGGATCATTTTATTTTTGAAATTTGCACATCTCTTGAAAATGGCTGCTCATGAATCAGTATGCAGAATTTTGAATTTACCTCTACATTTACATACACTGCTTCAAATGCTACCTAGCTCTAAATATGACCTCAAATCCACCGCAAGCATGTCACTCTTATTTACTCATTCAATTTGGAGTAAAATTTCCTGAAAAACATTGCAGCAGAATATGAATGAAAAAGGTCATTTAAAGGGTTGTTCCCACCATGCTGTTTCACAGAGCCTGCTCTTTACAGGCAGCTTCAGATTCATACTTTCTGGTTAGGCTGTAGGCGGGTCTACAACAGTGATCTGTATATCAGCTCTGCTATTACTAGCTGAACCTCAGAGGGACATTGGTGATAAAGGGGTTTTAACAGCAGGGCAAAAGACTACAGAGCTCTAAAGGGTTAAAGTTTGTCTGTAAAAAACAAGCTTTAGGACGCTGAGATTTAAAGAATGTTTTCTAGGAACACATTGTGCTTTAAGTTAGCAATAATTTTTTGTCTATACAGTCCTGGTTTATTTGTGAAAAACATTAATACGTTGTAAAAGTTTAGAATCCTTTGGCTTTTCAAAATTCAAAAATGTCTACCTGTTAAATCGTTATTCCACAAAAAATAGTTTATAACTAGCATTTACCAAATGTCTACATCATTCTTTAAAGGGCTTTAGTTTTTAGGACGCTTATAAATTTAATAGCAATTTTTTACTTTAAGAAAATATACAAAACTGATTTTTTTTTTTTAGAAATAAGTCCAGTGCTGACTTTGACAGGCCTGTGTGTTAGATACCACTCTAAATGACCCCATCTAAAAAACTGCACCTGAACCAAACTTTTTTTTGTGTGCAGATTTGTAATTTTAACCCCTTAACGACCTTGGACGTATGCATACATCGGGGGGGCGAGACGCGCACGATCGCGACATGGGATCAGCGGTATATTACCGCTGGCCGCATGCCGTATCACCCGCGGCCGGGCGGGTGTTTAATGCTTCATTATCGCAACCTGTCATGGTTGCGATAATGAAGCCGCAGGCAGGAGGAGTGAGCTCCTCCAACCTGCTCCTGGCAGCTGCCGCACCACAGTGCGGCAGCGATCGACTGTCAGATGCCCCTGGGAAGTGAAAGTCACTTACTGAGGTCATCTGTGACGTCACCATGCCCGCAATGCATTGTGGGGATGGTGACTGACCGTTGTCATGGCGACCAGTACACAGCAGCAATTCTTGTGTACTGGCCTGCCTTCTAACAGCAATCAATATTTTTATTTAAAATTAAAAAAATTATGGCTCTCAGAAAATAGCGATGTATAAATATTCTTTTACACACACAGCTCCGTAAACAGAAAAATTAAAAAGTTATGGCTCAGACTATGGTGATGCAAATAGTGTTTTCCTGGTTGAATAAAATTGTTTTTTATTGTATAAAAGCAGTAAAACAAAAAAAGTATACAAATTGGGTATCGCTGTAATCGTTTTGAACTGCTGAGTAAAGCTAGCATGTCATATATACCGTACAGTGACTGCTATAAAAATAATCTCACAAAAACTTTAATAAAAAGTGAACATAGCGTCATATGCACCCCATAATGGTACCAATAGAAACATCAACTCATCCCGCAAAAACAAGCCCATACACAGCTCTGCACACAGCAAAATAAAAGTTACTGTTGTCAGAATAGGACAACATAAAAACGCAATTTTTTATAGACATTTTTATTGTATAAAACTAAACAAATCTATATAAATTGTAATTGTACCGACCACCATAATAAAGTTATCCTGTCATTTACGACCGCTGTAAAATTGAAATCGAAAAAACAATGAACGAACTGCGCTTTTACCCCCCCCATTTTCATGGCCCAATGCTAAAAAAAACTATGGAACACCTGTGCACCCAAAATGTACAGTACACCCTTAGATGAGATTCCTGAGGGGTGTTGAATCCAAAATGGGTCGACTTCTGGAAGGTTTCACCTGTTCTGCTACTTTGGGGGCTTTGCAAATGCGACATGGCCCCACCAAAATCTTCGTTCCAAAAGCCAAATAGCGCTCCCTCCCTTATACCCTGCCATGCGCCCAAACAGCAGTTTACCCCACATGTAGGGTATTGTCGAACTTGGAAGAATTTGCTTAACAAAGTTTTGGGGTTCTTTTTTCCAGGGTTCCTTGTAAATATGAAACATTTAAGCTAAAATTGCAGATTATTGGAAACAATTTTTTTAAAATTTTCACAGCCTAATGGTAAAAAAAAATTTGTGAGTCACCTGTGCGGTCTATATACTCACTGCACCCCTGGATATATTCGTTAAGGGGTGTAGTTTCCAATATAGGGTCTTTTTAGGGGTGTTTATTAAGTTTTAGCACCTTAGGGTGTCCTCAAACCTGAAATGGCACCTAAATAAAATTATATTGAAAATGAAACCCCAGAGTCCAGTAGGTGCTCCTCCTATTCTGGGGCTTATGGTTGAGCCAATAATGCATTAGGGCCACATATGGGATCTCTCTCAAAACGGCAGACCTGGGGGAATTGATATTACGTTGCATTTACCTAGTCACATTTACCGTATTCCAGTGAATAATGGATATTGAAAATCTGCAAAAATAGTGACATTTTCAAATTTCACCTCCACTTTGTTTTAATTTCTGTGAAATACCTAAAGGGTTATCAAACTTCCTAAACACTGTTGTAAATACTTTAAGGGGTCTAGTTTCTTATATGCCATCATTTATGGGGGTATCTAACATGCAGGCCCCTCAAAGCCACGTCAGACCTGGAGTGGTCCCTAAAAAATGTATATTGCAAATTTTCTTGAAAACGTGAGAAATTACTACTAAGTTTCTAAGCCCTCTAATGTCGTTAAAAAAAAAAAAAAAACATTTAAAAAATGATGGATATATGGTAGATGCTAGTTATAAACTATTTTGTGGTGAATAATTATCTGTCTTGCACACAGAAATTTTTGAACTTTCAAAATCACACATTTTTCCAAATTTTCATAAAATTTTGATATTTTTCACAAACAAACAAAGATTGTATGGATAAAAGTTTCTTACTAACAAAGCACAATGTGTCACGAGAAAATCTCTGAATCACATGGATAGGTAAAAGTGTCAAAAAGTTATTCGCCTATAAAGTGACACGTGTCAGACTTCAAAAATAGGGCTGTGTCAGGAAGGCCAAAACTGTCTGGGTCCTTTAGGGGTTAATCCACTTTTTACTGCAACACAGTAGATGTTAACAGAGAAATACAAATCAATATTGATTCCTCCGATTCTGCTATTGGCCCCTAGTGTAATATTTGATTCCATTACCAGACTTAAAATAGGAGGAGAAGCAATAACTGAATTTGGGGCATTATTTTTATTAGGATATTTTAAGGCCCCATTTCAAGTTTGCCAATACCTTAAAGGAGTTGTCTCCCTTCAGAGTTTCAGAGAATGCATGAATGAAATACTCTGTCACTTCCTGGTTCAGGCTGACTCATTTGCATAAGATCCATGCTTGTACAGCTCTGTGCTTTCAGATGCTAATTAGATCAGATTAGCTTCTCAAACTACTAACAGGACTTCTTATCTGATCCCCAAAACAAAAGCCCTAATTACAGTTCTGTTTATTTTACATAAATCAAGCTTTTTACTGCTGAGCAGCACAGGACACTGCCAGGACCTGTGTGATGACATCACTCACTGTTATCTCATTGAACAAACAGCAGGGGGAGAATTGTTTACAGGTCGGTTACTGAGGGAACTGAAATAGCCAGGGAGGTCATAAATTCCCTTGTATCTCCTTAGGGAAAACAGAGGAACAAAGCAATATATTTGGAAAATGTCTTTATTTTGTGTTCCCTACAATTTGAAAGCTATTCTTTGTAGCGAGACAACCCCTTTAAGGTGCTAAAACCTAAAAAGACCTTATTTTGGGAACTACACCTCTTATGGAATAAAGTAGTAAGTACAGGCAGTCCCCGAGTTACAACAGTCCGCTTTACAGTACCATACTGAATTGGCGCATAGCAGGGCATACAAGGGAGGGAGCGCTATTTGGCTTTTGGAACACAGATTTTGGTGGGTGCCATGTCACATTTGCAAATCCTCCAAAGTACCACAACAGGTGAACCCTTTTAAAAGTAACCCTATTTTGGATTCAACACTGCTTATGGATCTCATCGGGGATTATACTGTGCATTTTGGGCGCACAGGTGTTCCATAGTTTTTTTTAGCACTGGGCTAAAAAGGGAAGAAAAAAAACGCGCAGTTTTGTCTTTTTTTAGCTGAATTTTTACAGCCTTCGCCGTGCAATATAAATGTCAGGATGTTTTATTACTTTCACACAATAGAAATGCGTTTATAAAACATTGCGTTTGTTATGTCACCATAGTCTGACAGCCATAACGTTTTTATTTTTCTGTATATGGAGCTGATTAAGAGCTTGTTTTTTGTGGGATGAGTAGACATTTTCATTGCTACCACTATGGGATTCAAATGACTCGTTGATAGCTTTTTACCAAAGTTTTTGTGAGGCGTTTTGAGCAAAACCCAGCAATCCCAGTAGTGTTTATTACTTTTTACAGCGGAATAAGTGACATGCTAGCTTTACTCCGCTAGTCGATACTATTAAATCAATATGCAATTTGTATTGCTTTTTTTTTTTTTTTTCAATAAAAACCCTTTTATTCAAAAGGGAAAACACGTTTTTGCATCACTATAGTCAGAGACATACTTTTTTTTTATTTTTTCGGTGTACGGAGTTGTATAGCAGCTTGTTTTTTGCAGGATGAGTTGATGGTTTTTATTGGAATAATTTTTGGGGGGACAAGATTTTTTGATCGCTTTTAAAAGGCAGTATTTAGAAAATACTGAAATCCTAGTAAAGTTTTCTTTATTTTTAACAGTATTCACCGTACAGTATACGCGACATGTGCTTTTTACTCTACGGGTCAATATGATTACGGCAATACCCAATTTATATATTAGTGAAGTGCTTTTAAAAAAATTGTGTTATTGTGTAAAATACTTATGCATCGCTATGTTCTAATAGCCATAACTTTTATTTTTCCATATAAAGAGCTGTGTAAGGGCTTTTTTTGCGGGAGGAATTTGACGTTTTCATTGGTACCACTTTGGCATTTATATCACTTTTTGATCGCTTTTAATTCCATTGTATATGCTGCAGGATGTATGAAAATAGCAATTCTGTCGCTGTTTTTTTATGGCGTTCCTCGTGCGGGTTAAACAACATGACAGATTTATAGAGTAGATCGTTACGTATGCCGTGATACCAAATGCAAGGGGAAAAGGGTGGTGTGTACGTTTTAATTTTTTTGGGAACTTTTTCTGACTTGTCCCCATAGAGGAAGTTAATCACAGATCTGATGATCTCTTAAAACGGATAGCAGTACACAGTAGTAATGCTATCCATGGCAACTGTCAATCACTATGCCCGGCCATGCCCTCCGAGCACGGCCAGGCTTAGCGACGTCACAGGCAGCCTTGAAGCCTTTGTTAGGGTATGTTCACGGCATAATTTCGGCGTGCATTTCGCCACGCATTTGCGTGACTAAATTATGGTAATCCATAGTTCTCATAGAGAACTATGGATACGCCTCCTCTCCCCGCTTGTACAACACGATCGTATTGTACGCGCGGGGAGATAAGTGAAATGACGTGTTTTCGCCACGAATGTCAATGGAACCGGCCCCCTCCCACCCTGCGGGAGTATGCGCGTATTAGCGCAATCTCCCGAAACGCACCATGTACTGTGGTGCGTACTGTATGCGCCGCAGTACATGTGTGAACATACCTGTAGGCTTCCGGGTTGCTAGGAAAGTCATCGGTATCTGCGATTACATCGAGGCAGCACCGAGCGGGACAGAGGAAGTGCCCTCCCTCAGTCATTGCCTTAGCTACCACGATCACAGCAGTTAAGGGGTTTAGGCCTCGTTCACACGGCTTATTTCGCCGCGTATTTGCCGACGGATTGACGATCGTCAATCCGTCGGCAAATCAGTCAGAAATAAGTCACAGACTATTTTCTATTGATTTCAATAGAAAATACGGCTCGTCGTTCACACGACGCGTAGTTCCGTGCCGGATTGCCGCCGCGGATTGACGACGGCAATCCGGACGGAAAAACAATGTGCATGTCAATTATTTACGGACGGATTCACCACCTACAATGATTGGAGATGGTGAATCCGTCGGAAATCAGTTACAAATACGTGCCACACTTAGTGGCACTTATTTGCAACTGATTTTCAACTGATTTCGGAACGGATTTACGATTGGCAATCCGATGTAAATACGTTCTGAAATAAGCCGTGTGAACATAGCCTAATTGTGACAGCATAGAATCAGCTGTAATACACAGCTGCAATGTCTAGGACGTACCTGTACGTCCATTTGCGGGAAGTGACTTTCCCCTAGGACGTGCAGGTAAGTTTAATGCTGTGAAGGGGTTACATAATTATTTTCGATTTTGTTGCATGAAATAAGTATTTGATCACCTACCAACCAGCAAGAATACTGTCTCTTGCAGATCTGTTTTTTTTTTCTTTAAGAAGTGCTCTTACTCTGCACTCATTGCCTATATTAACTGCACCTGTTGAACTTGTTACCTGTGTAAAAGACGCCTGTCCACAAACTCAGTTAATCACACTCCAACCTCTCCACCATGGCCAAGACCAAAGAGCTGTCTAAGGACACCAGGACAAAATTGTAGACCTGCACAAGGCTGGGATGGGCTACAGGACAATAGGCAAGCAGCATGGTGAGAAGGCAACAACTGTTGCACAATTATTAGAAAATAAAAGAAACACAAGATGACTGTCAATCTTCCTTGGTCTGAGGTTCCATGAAATATCTCGCCTTGTGGGGTAAAGAATGATTCTGAGAATGGTCATGGAGGACCTGGATTAATGACCTGAATAGAGCTGGGCTTAAAATCTTGTAGGGCACGCTTTACATATTGTAAAAACATACTTAACACACCGTTTGCACATAGCCGGTTATTTTTATGTTTATAGAGCTGTGTAGGGGGTTATTTTTGGCGGGATGAGTTGCCGTTTACACTGGGGAGAAAAAAAAACACTTTGCAGGATGTACAAAATACAGCAATCCCACTAGTGTTTATTATTTGTTAAACGGTTAATGGGTGGTGTTAATTAACGGTTAACTTTACACATTAGGTTGATATGCTTACAAAAATGTAAAATCTATGTTTTTTTTTTTTTTTAAGTTGTAGCATAAAAAAGCGTTTTGAGTAAAACAATATTTATGCATCACTACATTCTGATAGCCATAACATTTTCCTGTTGACGGAGCTGTGTAATGGCTTTTTTGGCTGGACGAACTGATGTTTTCATTGGTATCACTATGGGTTTCATGACTTTTTGAGCACTTTTTATTATATGTGCAGGCTGTAGAATTCTGGGGGTTTTTTTATACGGCTTTAATCATGCGGTTTAAGTAATGTGGCAGTTTTATAGTCTAGGTAGTTACGAAGGAGCCGATACAAAATGCGTAACTTTTTTAAAAAATTTTTCATTGATAAGCATAATAGGTGTAATAGGGACAAGGTGGTGTTTGAACGGCGTTGTTTTAATTATCATTCAATGTCAGTGACGTCACTGAAAACCAGGAAGCCTTTGTTAGGCTTTCGGGCTGTTATCCCCTTTTAGATGTCTTTCGCCTTAGATGCACAGTTGCAATCGACTGTGGCATCTAAGGGGTTAATTAGCTCCAACTGGGGCAAACCTTGGTCCCAGACCATAGTGCAGGTCCCCAATTGTAATATACAGCTGGTTCCCTGTCTCTACCACATGGTTATTTTTTTAAGCCCGCATGATACATTGGACATACCCATATATTCTTTTGCAGGGATCCCTTTTCCGACTAAGGCGTATGGGTATGTCTAATGTTAGGAAGGTGTTAAAGCTAATTAAAGAAATTGGAACCCCCCTTTAGAATCTGTAATCATATAGGTGGATACTTTAGATAGATAAGGTTCCTTATATAGATCACTACTGCAATTTCATTGTATACTTTCCAGTACATGCAAAAAAAACCTCTACAAATGCAAAACCATAAAAATATTTTATTTAAAAAAAATTACATTAAATTTTTTATAAATATAAAAAAAACAAGAAAACCCAAAATCTATTCAGTCACACAAATGCATAATTAAAAATATTCACAGCTGCTTAGACACTGTTTTTGTTGCTTGTGTTTTACTTGACAATTATTCTTTCCCAAATGTGTTTTTATTTTAAACACTACCATTTGCAGAATTGTATCTACAAACAGGTTTAAAGCACAAAAAGTACAAATTTAGATGCTCTAAATCCCAGTAGGTTATTTCTAGAAACACTTTTGCAGCTGAAGGCAGCACTTTGATGATTTTATTACATATAGCAATTGGTATCTATGCTATTTACTTTGATATAATTTTTTTGTTTCACATTTTCTACTTGAACTCTAATTTCACACACTGTTTACTTTCTGCAGAGTTAAAATTATCTGGGATTTCAGATTCTACACTGGAACCAGAAAAAACTGAGGCTTTGTAACTATTTTGCTTTCCTAAATCAGGATGAGTTCTGCTTGATTCTTTTGAGAAGTTACTTTTTAAAGAATGTTTTCGATGCTTACCGTTAGTCGATTCTTTAGAATCGCTACTGGCAGGACTTTTTCTACTTCTAGATTCTGATACCGGGGACTCACTACTAGCTCCTTTACTATCAGCCTGGTTGGGTTCTTTTAAAAAGTCTGCATCTTTGGTACTTTGTGGTTGAGAAACATTTCTGCTGTTTCTGGAGGTTTTTACATCCTTGAAAGAAAGATTGGGACCCACTTCTCCTTTGCTCTTCTCACTGGTGGCATGAATTTCATCAGATGCAAGTGGAGGGTTGGCTGTTGCATCTGCTGGATAGCTTCTCCCTAACGAATCTGGAGGTGCAATTTCATTATCTCTGCTGTCAGCCTACAAATAAAACAAATTCCAACATAACACACTAAAAAAGAAAATAACCTTGTTCACATATTTAGACAGTATTTTGCATGCATTTCTCATAGACAAGACACACATTACAGGAAAAAATATATTTTATTTTTTTAACCTGTTTACAGGAACATATTCAAGTTATAGTTCTACAATGGAAACGGACACAGTCCAGACTTTCAGCTTTCATTTGAGGGTATCCACATTAAAAATGGATGAAGGGTTTAAGAGCTCCTTAAAGGGAATGTGTCATCAAAAATTAATTATTGTTTAACTCACGTTTTTATGTTAAACACATTTTTTAAGAATTTTTGGTTATATATCTTTTTAACTTTTCATATCACTTTCAATATTTTTTAATAATTAAGTCCTTCAGTTTTCCCTTTGGCCACTATGCCTTGTTTGCACAGCTTTAACAGCAGTCTGAGATATACTTAACAGCAGCTTCATGCACATAGGAGTCTTAATACTGTTTCTGTCCCATAGACTTCTATAGGACAGTTTTCTAGACATGCTGTGTGACCTAGGAAGAATTCACTCTGCAGGGATGAGGGGGGTGAGAGCTGTGACATCTCCTCTTGTGACTGGTGGATTCTGTGTTATCTATTCACACTGGTGTCTCGTTTCAGTTTGACCCTGCTTGTGTTAATAATGAACACACTGCTGAAAATCTTTATCGATAGGGCAGGAAGTGTCAGACTGTTATTAGTCTTAGTGGCCAAAGTGAAAACTGCAGGACTTAAGAATTATTAAAAAATATTTAAAGTGATATGGAAAATTTAAAATTATTACCAAAAATTCTTAAAAAATGTGTTTAACATAAAAACATGAGTTAAACAATAAGTCATTTTTGATGACACATTCCCTTTAACATGTGCAACCCTGTTTTTAAAGGGACCACAAGTAAATGGACAATTGACTCAAAGGCTGTTTCTTGGGCAGGTGTGGGCAATTCCTTCGTTATGCCATTCTCAATTAAGCAGATAAAAGGCCTGTAGTTGATTTGAAGTGTGGTGCTTGCAATTGGAAGATATTGCAGTAAAAAAACCATGTGGTCAAAAAAGTTCTCCATGCAGCTGAAACAAGCCACCCTTAGGCTGCGAAAACAGAAAAAACCCATCTGAGAAATTGCTAAAAATATTAGGAGTGGTAAAATCTACAGTTTGGTACATCCTGAGAAAGAAATAACTAGTAAACTAATCAATGCAAAAAGACCTGGACACCCACAGAAGACAGCAGTGGTGGATGATTGCAGAAGAATTTCCATGGTGAAGAGAAACCCCTCCCCAACAGCCAACCAAGTGAACACCACTCTCCGGGATGTAGGCGAGCAATATCTAAATCTACAGTAAAGAGAAGACTGCACAAAAGTAAAAACAGAGGGTTCACTGCACAGTGCAAGCCACAAGAATAAAAAGGCTAGAATGGACTTTGCTAAAACAAATAAATCTAAAAAAGCCAGCACAGTTATGGAAGAACAGTATTTGGAAAGATGAAACCAGGATCAAACTCTACCAGAATAATGGAAAAAAAAAGTATGGTGAAGGTGTGGTACAGCTCATTATCCAAAGCATACCACATCATCTATAAAACACGGTAGAGGCAGTGTGATGGCTTGCGCATGCATGACTTCCAGTGGCACTGGGTCCCCAGTGTTTATTGATGATGTGATACATGACAGAAGCAGCCAAATTCTGAGGTATTCCGAGACATACTGTGTCAAATGCAGCCAAACTGATTGGTTGGCGTTTCATAATAGAGATGGACAATGGCCCTAAACATAAAGCCAAGGAGTTTATTAAAGCAAAGAAGTGGAATATTCTTGAATGGCCAAGTCAGTCACCTGATCTCGGTGCAATGGAGCATGTATTTCACTTGTTAACGACTAAACTTCAGACAGAATGCCCACAAATAAACAGCAACTGAAAACCACTGCAGTAGAGGCCTGGCAGAGCATTAAAAAGAACAAAACGTCTGGTGATGTCCATGAGTTCAAGACTTCAGGCAGTCATTGCCAACAAAGGGTTTTCAACCAAGTATTAGAAATTTGTCTGATTACTATTGAGTCCTTGAAATGAAGGGATTGTGTTTAAAAAATGCTTTAGTTCCTCAGATTTTTATGCAATCATTTTGTTCAACCCACTGAATTAAAGCTGAAATTGAATTGTTTTGTTCAAAATGTATTGCTGTAATGTACAGAATCAAAATTAGAAAAAAAAATGTGTCCAAATATTGATAGACCTCACAGTCTACACCCCTCACATTTTTGTTAAAATTGTATTACACTACTTACAAAGTTAGGGAAATTTGAGCATGAACATAAAAATTCTTAATTTTTGTTTTTAAATGAACTAAGCAAGACCCTCTCTTAACTTTAGAATGCTCTTCTCCAATGGTTTAATATTTCAGTACTTTTTGCGCAACTTGCTTACCTCTAAAAGGAGCTTAATGGCAAAATTTGAAACTTGTATTTGATCACTGAATCGGCCATTAAATTAAGAGAATCAATTTGAATTGGGATATAAACAGTGCTGGTCACATTTTGACATCATGAGACCAATACAACACCTTACAACTGATCAACAGTACTTCGCCATTGTGAGTCTTCAAGCAGGATGCTCTCAGACGGAAGTGGCCAGTGGAAATGGGGAGGTACGGTTTATCAAATATAAGGTGTCGTTTTGATCTCCTGATGTCTGTCTAAATACCAATTCAAATTGATCCCCTTAATTTATTGGGCAATTTAGGGATCAAATACCCGTCTCAAATTTTGCCATTAAGCTCCTTGCAGATCAGCAAATTGTACAAAAAGTAACAAAATATTAAAAAGTTGGACATGTGCATTCAAAAGTTAAGTGATGGCCTCATTTAGTTCATTTCAAAAATGTTCTGTTCATCCTGACATTTCAGACAAAAAACAAAATATCAAAAGTAGTCAGTATACAGCTTGCATAACAGTGTAAATTTGATGTGCCCTCAAAATATCACACAGCCATCAATGTCTAAACTGCTGGTAACAAAAGTGAGTACATCACTAAGTGAAAATGGACAGATTTTGCCCAAAGTGTCAATATTTTGTGTGACCACCATTAATTTCCAGAGCGGCCTTAACTCTTTTAGGCAAGGAGTTCACTATAGCTTCACAGATCCACTGGAATCCTCTTCCACTCCTCCATGATGACATCACAAAGCTAGTGGATGTTCGAAACCTTGCACTCCCACACCTTCCATTCAAGGATGCCCCACAGTGCTCAATAGAATTTAGGTCTGGAGACATGTTTGGCCAGTCCAGCACCTTTACTCTTATTTTACTTAAGAAGGCAGTGTTAGTTTTGGGTGGGGGGTAACATGCTCTGCATTATGTCACAGTATGGGCCGGTTCACACGGCTTATTCAAGCAGTAATTGTGGGACGGATTTCGCCTGCAATTACGGTTTGAGTAAAGGGGCGGGGGCGCCACCAGCCGGCCTCATAGACTTTAATTATACACGGCATGTATCCCGCCGGGATACTGAACATGTCACTTTATCCCCGCCCGGGAGGAGAAACGGAATCCACAGTTCTCTATGAGAACTGTGGATTACCATAATGGCTGGGACGGATTCCAGCCGTATTGCAGCGCAGTACGGCGTGCAATACGGCTGAAATACGTCCCTGCAATAAGCCGTGTGAATGGCCCTTATATGTTGGCATTTGTGGTTAACTCAATGAACTGTAGCTCACCACACCTGGCAGCACTCATGCGGCCCAAAATCAGGACACTCCCACCACCATGCTTGATGGTAGGCAAATTTGACTTTGTACTCCTCACCTGGTTGCCACCACATATGCTTGACACCATTTGAACCAAATAAGTTTATCTTGGTGTCATCACACCATAGAACATGGTTCCAGGAATCCACATCCTTAGTCTGCTTGTCTTCAGCAAACTGTTTGTAGGCTTTCTTGTACATCACCTTTAGGCCGTGTTCACACGGCTTATTTCGCTGTGGATTGGCACCGTACTCCGCGCCGGATTTGCGCTGCAGTACGGCGCCACTCCGTCGGAGTAATTACGGTAATCCACTGTTCTCATAGAGAACAGTGGATTCCGTCGCTCCTTCCCGCTCGGCGAATCCGCCGGGCAGGGAGAAAGTGACATACACATTATCCAGACGCAATACGCGCCGTGGGTAATGGAAGTCTATGGGGCCGGCGGGCCGCGCCCCCGCCCCTTATTCAAGATGGATTTGCGAGCGCAATCCGGCTCGCAATTCCGTCTTGAATAAGCCTTGTGAACACGGCCTAAGACGACAGCCATGCAGACCAATTTTATGCAGTGTGCAGCATATGGCTGAGCACTGACAGGCCTAACCCACACCCCTTAACCTCTGCAGCAACGTTGGCAGCACTCAAGACAATCTATATACATGCACTCAACTTCTTTGATCGACCATGGCGAGGCCTGTTCCGAGTGCAACCGATCTTGTTAAACTACTGTATGGTCTTGGCCACCAGCTGGAGCTCATTTTCAGGGTACTTGCAATCTTCTTATAGTCTAGGCAAACTTTATGTAGAGCAAAAATTCTTTTTTCAGAACCTTAGAGGTCTTTGCCATGAGGTGCTATGTTGAACTTCTAGTGACCAATATGACCACACATGCTCCCCATTCACACCACTGGTCTTGTAACAAGTCACATGACACTGTGGAGGAAGCAAATTAAGTAAAATTTTTCCATTTCACTTAGGGGTGTACTTGCTTTTGGTGCAAGAGGTTTAGACATTGATGGCAGTGTTGTTGAGATATACACAGCCATCTTCAGTGTTGTTTCATGAAAAGATATAACAAAATATTTACAAAAATGTGAGGGGTGTACTCCCTTTTCTGAGATTGTGTATGTATGTATGTATATATATAAATATAATATATATAATAATATACAACACCTATTATATATATTATATATATATATATTATATTTATATTACACACCACAATGTATATAATGAACTTATAATTATTAAATAGACCATTTAGAGTTCTCTTTTTTTTTTGCATTAATCTCCAAATTATGGCTTAATAATTGGATAATATTGTGGCTTCTCTGTATACTGTTGTGAGCTGGTACTGTACTGTTTTTTTTATCATTCAGGGGCTTGTGTTGCCTCCTACTGGGATAGTCTATGGTCCAGCTATCGAGCTGTAAGTATGGCCTTCTGATTGTATTATTAATTGGAAGCAAAATACTGATCAATTACACAAGGGCAGAAGCCTGTCAGATCATATTTCTAATGATAATTTACTGTAGCAACATTTAAAAATAAACATATATTGCAATAAACATCTGAGTCTATAACTGTTGAAATGAGTTTGTGACTGCCAATATGCACAGTAGAAACAAGCCAGCATGTGCCCATGCCAGGTGATGCAGCTGGACTTGTGCCCTAATGTCCAAGATTAGAAAAAACCTCCAACCTCAGCCGTTTAGTCCCTTAGTTACCGTAGTCCATACTGAGCACAGCTACGTGATTCTAGAGGGTGGGGTTTCCCTCTGACCACATATGTATATAGAGTTGTACAATTAGTCCAAAAAATTCTCAAATGGATTGCCTAATTCTATTCAGGTCCCTGTATGTTTTTGTGCTTTTTCTAGGGTGTATATAACCTCTTTTCTCAACAGTCAAGCAGCAGCTTTTCCTTAGTACGTGGTTTCCCTTGTAAAATTACAAGCCCTTGCTTTGTCCATTGTCCTTTTTCACAACCTAGTTCTAAGGGCATGTCTCCATCTTCTTTCTCATATCAAAAACATTGGGAGGCAAAACTTAAACGGTGTGGCTTCAAAGCCTACACCAAAAAAGCCAAACTCCTTGGGTCACTTAATTATACTAGGCTTCAAACAGAACTGTTCCATGTGTGGAGACACAAAACTACTGAGCTTCTGGTGATAAAACTACTGAACTGCAGGAAGCCTACAGAAATGTAATTTACGTTCATCACAAAAGTGCCTAACTTTGGGAAGTCCACTGAACAGCCCCTTATTGAGAAGCGGAGAGGGTTCCCCCCTTCTGTATAATGCTGCAGTCACGTTCTTAATACATTTGACATCTTACTCTGGTGCTATTTTCATTAGGACAGATATATGAACTGCTGGTTTTATTAATTTCCTCCCTTAATATTTCCACTAATTCCAGCCACATTTTTCCTTAGTAACCACCATAATATGAATATTAGTTCATAACTTAGACATTGTTAATATTATATACTGAGTTTAAACAAAAACATTTATGTGAAATGAGCTTAAAGGGTTAGTCCCGTTTTGGGAAATTTTCTTCCCTGGTTGCCCGCAACTCGCTTCTTGGGAGTTCAGAGTATAGCCATGTTAGTGCAATCGCGCATTCTCATTCACATGCAGGGCCGGATTGCAGAGAGCGGCCAGGGATAGAGAATTTCTTGAAATTGTGGTACTACTTTGAAAAAAAAAAAAAAAATAGTACTTTAATAACAAAAACTGCTTCTACTTTGTTGTTAATTACCTGATAACGAATTGTTGGTTCTTTGCAAAGTTTTGGACCTATCTCAGATGAGGGGTTTGTTGTGCTATTCCTATGGGTAGAAGAAAATGAGGATCCCAAGGCATGACAAAGTCTGATGATCAATGCCAGCCAAACCTAGCGAGTTGTCACCAACCTTAAACGAACATCTCAACGATTACCTTTCCTGGATACTGCAACATGTTTACAGTTCAGTCAGGATCACTTTATGAAGTCAAAAGAAAAAAAAAAAAAAAAAGTCAACCTTAAAATAAAGTTTTTCACTGATATAATAGTACCACACTTTTGAATTTCTGTAGATGCTGTGTTATGAATTTTTATTGGTTTTCATTTACCAAATACATAATCACAAACTGCTTCAGTGACCAAAACAGGACTATATTAGTTATATAATTACATTTGCATAAGGGTGACCAAGACTATGCTGCGGTTGAGCGGTTACATGCATGTGGACTTACGGCTACACATGTACTTGTTATTAGTTTTAAGCTGATGTACAAGAGCCCAATGTTATAAAAGCGCTTAATCACATGCTGCTTTCTACAAATATTCACATGCATGTACAGTATGATCAGTTTTTAACCATGTGAGAATGGGCTAGTAATAGGAGTGAGACTTCATACTTAAAAAGGAGGTTAGCTGTTGGGTTTTTTTCAGTGACATTGTCTGTTGAATAAATTATTGTCGATGATAAGAAAGGGAATATCCCTTGAGTGTTACTGTAGTTAATAGTAATTAACTGTTCGTAATCAGAAGGCTGTCAAAGATTTGGTAAGTTTTACAGGTGCATGTAAAGGGATTTTATAAACAAGATTATATTACATTAGTGTGACCTTCCCATCTCCGGATACGTCTGTCCTCCTTAATCTTTATTCTATTGATATTCACTTTGGGGTGTACCAGTGTCTGCATTACACTTTTGCCTGATACAGTTGATCTGATAGTTTTTCTTTGTTATTTGGCAGTTTTGTCTGCTGTTTCAGTTTTTGATGGTTTTGAAAGCGGGGCCACAACTTTTGTTTCTGTAAAAATGTGGTGGAACATAGCTATTTAATAATCTATTCTGGATGGTTATTGGTGAGGTTTCTTTGACCTTTCCATGGTTGTATTTGACATTTTTCATATATGGAGGTTCAGTCACCCCATGACATTCTGTACATTTTATACACACTTCAAGGCACCTTTATTTGACCATGGTTTATTATTTCCAGAGCAATAGATTTTTGCGAGCACAGATAGCAGCTAATACATGGCATGTGAGCGACTACTAAAGTCCTGGTTAGGTGATACAGGTTTCTGTAGCAATGCTTTTGTATAACTGCATTCATGGGGCAATGATCAGCTGGGTTCTTGTTTGGGGGATTAAAAGGGTTTGGGGTGTACTTTTTTTTTTAAAAAAAACAAAAAAGTTATAAACCATGCTCTACAAAACAATATCAGACATGGTTAGATATATACCAAATAAGTTGAGCATGCTCTTCCATATTACATATGGGGGCCCATAAGAGTGGAATGAGAAATTTATTCCTTCGGATTATTTTTTCTTGGCATGTTTCTCGTCTGACACACCAATGTCCATTCTGTTCAATGATGCAGAAAAAAGTGGCTCAATGGAGAAAGGAAATATTCGCACAATCAGTGGAGGGTTCAATACCATTACGGCAGTGAAACTTGAAGCCTTTTCAGCTCATGCAATCTTTAGTTTGCAGAGATGCAGTGAACTTCCCATCGAGTTTCTAAGCATCCTGATTACTGTAGTTAGGTTTGAATGAAAACTGTGATTTCTTACACAAATCATTGGTTGGGAACCAGGTTCATTTTGGTGAGAAATTTGGTGTGAGATATGCTTCATTGTCGCATGTTGGTTTGCCTTTGCATCTCTTCTTAGTCTGTGTTCATAGCTCACATCAACAGCACATTGTGCTCTGCTGTTTCCACATTGCTTATAGCCAATAGTGCCATTTGTCCACTAACAATACACTTTAGCATAGCAGCAGGCAATACAAGTTCAATCATATGCGTTTTCAGACTATACTTACCTTGACCCAGAAGCCAATAATCATTCCTTTTTTGCCTCATTTACCCATGACCGCAAGCAGCCCATCACATACCCTTTATGTCCACCAAGCCAGCTTCCGACACATGAGTTCCTTCATGAGCGTCGTGCTGGTAACAGTAGGAAATGACCATAACGTGACTCAGCTGTGTATATTTCAGGACCATGATATATCCTGTCCTAGATATGACCAAGATAAATCCGACAAAATTTATTGGACATAGCTTTAAAACTATATGGGTGTTGGATTAAAACCCCCCCCCCCAAAAAAAAACACATGTAATGGAAAATATGGGAACTTAGCAGGCGTTACAGTGTTTTAGGATAACTGTGAGAATACCAGAAAAATAAAATTACTCAAAAAAAGGTGCAAATGGGCACAAAAGTTCATAGTGACATAAACCACAAAGTGTCAGTTTTTTCAAAAAATCAGGTTTTGATAAGGTAAGGACATGATGGTTATTAAAGGGGTTTTGCCAAAGAAAGCTGTTACCCTATCTCACACGCTGGCCACTGGTACCTGGGTCTTAGATAGGGGCGGTTCTCTGCTTGGGCAGTTTAAAAAAAAACCTGGCCATCCAGAGGCACTTAGTGACGTCATCACGCTGCGAGTCGCTCACGTTGCGCGCTGCTCCGGGCATCTGCGGAGAACTTATAGCAGGGAGACAAGGGAGCGGACAAAGACACAAATATGTAGAAAATAAACCATGAAGACATGGAGTAAGGGAACGGAAGCAAGGAACTTAGAACTTAGAAAAAGGTAGACATGCATAAGGGAGCGACGGGTAGAATTGGTAGGACCAGCCATGCACAGCCAATATCACCCTCAAGTAAAGTCCCTGAAGATTCTCAGTGGAGAGCAGGAAGGAAGGGGGGAAATAGGAAGTGTGGAAGCCACAGTTGTCCTGGCCCCGGGGTGGGGATGATACTGCGCATGTCAGGCCATGTGTCAGGACGTGCTCTATTCCCGGGGGGATTCAGAGGAAGAGATAAGAAACACAGCAAGCGAGGCCGAAAGGCCAGCGGGTTAGAAACCAGGTCGGATCCATTTGACCAACCAGCTGTTAACAATGATAAGGTAATGATGGCTGCAGCACACTTACATCTTTTTTTTTTAATGATAATGCAATTTGGAAGAGTGCTAAACTTGATTTTAATATCCCTCGTCGCACTTTACATGGTGGCAAAACCCCCCTTTAGGTAATTGTGAATGTTATATGTCACTAATAGCCAATATTTTGGTTGTTGCCTTGTTGGTTGTTTTCACAGTCTTTATTTGCTGCTTACTTTACATGCTGGAGGAGAAATAGGCACCTTTTTTTGCACTTCAGCTTTGATGATTTACTACAGACGCAATATGAAAATGCCCGTCACCAAGACGTAACCAACTAGCATATTTTTTTTACTTGTCATTTTGGATACTTAAAGGGTTGTATCATTTCATTAAATCGTATTCAGAATAAGGGGGACAGTGAAAAAAAATTCAACTTAGCAATTGGTATTGTAAATTTGCGAGAGCTGTCTTGTTTTTCATAGGATCACCTTTTCTTCTTCGTTTTGGTGGTAAACAACAGTTACCCAGTGCTGGACGAACACCCACCTCCTGGCTTTTCACTTGGCTGCTGGTTACTACTAATTTACATTCTGTTTCCGGCCCCAGTTGTATTCACAGAAAGCGCGCATTCTTTGCTCTCTCACTCAGGTATAAAGGGGCCTGGAAACTTTTCCCTTGACTTCCTGACAGATCCACATGAACACTGCTGCTGTTTCTTACAGAAAACAGCACAATTGTGCAATGGTTGCCTAAAAATAGAAAGGAGGACAGAATCTGTGCTGGTCCGGAGTTCATAGAAGACTGGATTAACTTCTGCAACAAACAATCCAGGCAAAAGTGAGTGGTGAAAAGCTCAGTGCTCTGTGTTCATAGAAGGACGTCTAGACAATAGCATAAATTTTTTTTTTTTTTTTACGGATTGTGGAGCTAAAATCTTTTTATTAACATATTTTGGTGCTAATGAAGATACTTGCTTCTAACGTAAAAAAATAGTTTTCTTAACAGGATTTTGGCACGCCTGAATCCGTTTTCTTTCAGATTTCTGCCGCAAGTTTCCATGGTTTTTACGGATTTTTTTCTCAACAGACTTTTGTGCAAGGATAACCTTATTCGCGCCAGGTACTCTGTAAAAATACAGCGATTTTAGCACCTAAAGTCCATAAAAAAATGGGGCTTTAGGGCCAAAATGCGTTATAAAAAAAAAAAAAAAAGTATTTATGGAGGCAAACGCGATATAACTTTATTAGCAATAATGTGCTTTATTATCCCCTTATGTAGGGAGGCGTTACATCCAATGTCTTAATTATATCCATACATTCAATAAAAACAGACTTGAAGACAAGCAAAAAACGAGTGTAAGAAACGTGCAATAAAACGGGCAGCCTAAGACTGCATAGGGAGAGGAATGGACTCAGTGACTTGTGGACGGGAGGAGGGCGGAGGGGGGGGGTACTATCCCCTCCACTGATTTTCAAACAAACTCGAATCAGGTGCGTAAGCTGGAACAGTGAAGGGGGGTGGGGAAGAGGTCATCCCCTTCAGGTTAAGGAAAAACCCTGCTGGGGAGGGAAGATATCGCCCTGAATTTCTGTAACTGAGAAGAAACAGAAAGTACTCTGAAACAGACTAATGATGAAAGCGATACATCCCTTTTAAGTATGCTTTATGCGGGTATCAATTAAAGTACAATTTAGTTATGAAATAGAATGGAAAATATTTTAGCACTGACCTCAGATGGTCATTTTCTTTTGGATGCTGAGTTTACATCATCTGTTATGGGCACCTGTGCATTTTTTTAGCTGTAAATGTTTAATAACAAAAAGTTAGTGATGTTTTTCCTATATGTGAATTGTTAATAACCACTTACCGACCATTTGCAAGTAATCTTACTCGGCATGTTCGGGTAGGGGTTCCGCCAAAATTGCCGATGTGTACGTCAAGCGGATCTTGCGCGCCTCACAGGCGGAAGGCAGAGCAGATCGCGGCATGGAAAAATCGGCGGTATATTACCGCTTGGAATAATGTCGCATCCCCCAAGGCCCGGAGTGAGCTCAGGCCGCGGGGGAGTAAGCCACACGTTGTCGCGACTTCACGGGGTCGCGACTTCGCGGCCTGCGGGCGGGGAGGTGTGAGCTCCTGCCGCCGAAGATCCCGGCGCAGTTAATTGGCGCTGAGCGCGCTACTGAGTCTCCTACAAGGCATGCCCGGATTGATGAATGACAGCATCCCGGGGTTGTCTGGTGACGTCAGATGCCACAATGCATTGTTGCGGGCAGCGTTGAACAGACACTTGCATCGGAGGACCAGCATACAGCTTATAAAATGTTATGCTGATCTCCTATGGAATGATCGATATGGACGATCGTTCATGCAATTCACCCCCTGGGGAAAAGTGTTTAAAAAGTGTGAAAAGTAAAAACACAAACACAAAAAATAAAATGACAATAACTCGTTATATCGCCCTTTTCCCCTTTACAAACGGCAATCGCACCAAAAAGATCAAAAATAATAAAGCTTCCCTTTTTGGTTATCGCTGCGTGCGTTTAGCGACCCACCATATAAATCTGTCACGTTAATTTACCCGTATACGGTGAACGCCGTAAAAAACAAAAAACTAAAATCAGTCACAGAATTGCGAATTTTTGTACATCCTGCAGCACATAATATGAATAAAAAAACGGATCAAAAAACTAATATAAACGCAAAAGTTGTACCCAATTAAAACGTCTGGTCCATCCTGCAAAAAAAAAGTCCTTACACAGCTCTGTATATGGAAAAATTAAAAAGTTCTGGCTATTTGAAAGATAGCGATGCATAAATATTGTTTTACCACAATAAAAACTTCTTTTTCAAAAAAATTGTGCTTTCAAAATTAAAAAACTACATAAATTGGGTAAATCTCCGTCAATGTCTCAACCCACAGAGTTAAATCTAACTTGTCCGGATAATGCATGGTAACGCTATTATTAAAAAAAAACATAAAAAAACATGTGGATTGAATTATATTCTTCACCTGCTTCCAAAAATGTGATTTATAAAGCGTTCATAAAGTCTTGTCCCCCCTAATAATCGTTTACCATAAAAAACGTCAACTAATCCCGCAAAAAAAAAAGTCCATTTACAGCTCATAAAAATAAAAAAAGTTATGGTTCTCAGTATGCGGTGATGCGACAAAAACGTGATCTTCCTTTTCTAAATTAAGTGTTTTTACTTGTGTAAAAGCAGTAAAATACATTAAAATATATACAAAATGTGGTATCGCTGTAATGTATCAACTCTGCTGAGGAAAACTAGCATGTCATTTATACCGCACAGTGACGCTGTAATAAATAAAAATAAAAAACACTACCAGGACTGCTGTTTTTTGTACATAATGCTCACAAAACTTAATAAAAAGTGATCAAAGCATCACTTGCCCCCCATAATAGGTACCAATTAATACATCAAATCATATCGTTTAATAAAACAAGGCACCACATGCAGTCCATATTGCAAAAAATTCAGAAAGCTATGGCTGTCAGAATAGGACAACATATAAACGCAATTTTATAAAAACTCGTTTATTGTGGTAAAAGGAATATAATAAAACATAAAAAACTATATGTAAATTTTATATCATTGTACTTTGTCCGACCTCCATAGTAAAGTTATTCCGTCATTGATCCGTTATAGCGAATAATCGTATAATGAAGCCTATAAACAATGGAGGAACTGAGTATTTTCCCCTCCATTTCCATGGACCACAAATGATTTAAAAAAAAAAAACTAGCACAACCTGTGCGCCCAAATAAGGCAAAGATACTCACTTAGATGTAGTCCCTGAGGGGTGTGAATCCAAAATAGGGAATACTTCTGGGTGGTTTCACTGTTCTCAGTACTTTGGGGGCTTTGCAATATGCGACATGGCCCCACCAATATTCTGTGCGGCAAAAGCCAAATAGCGCTACATCCCTTGTACCCCTGCCAATTGCGCGCCACAAACAGCAGTTTACACCCACATGTAAGGTATTGGCCGAACGTGGAAGAAATTGCGCAAACACTATTTTGGGGGGCATTGTTTCCAAGTTCTTGGTAAAAAATTTAAACATTTTCAGCTAAAAATTGCAGATTATTAGGAAAAAATTATTTTTTTTTATTTTCAGTGACGTACGCTTAAAAAAATTTGTGAAAAGCTGTTGGGGTCGATATCACTACACTGGCAACTCTGGATATTTCCGTAAGGTGTTGTAGTTTCCAATATGGGGTCTTTTTTGGGGTAATTTATTAAGTTTTGGAACCTTTGGGTGTCCGCAAACCTGAAATGCCCCTAATAAATATTCGTAATGAAATTGGACGGCAACCAGAGTCCAGTAGGTGCTCCTCTATTTGGGGGCTTGTGGTTGAGCCATATATTGCACAATGGGCCACATATGGGTTATCTCTGAAAACAGCAGAATGGGGGGAATCAATATTAGTTTGCAGTTTCCTGATCCTCCATTTACGTATTCTTGTCGATAATGTTTAAAATTGAAAATCATGCAAAAAAGTGAAATTTTGAATTTCAAATTCCTACTTCTGCTTTAATTCCTGTGAAACACTAATGGGTCTTAATAAACTTCTAAATTTCGGTTTGAATACTTTATAGTGGGTGTTTTTTTTTAGATGAGGTCATTTTATGGGGGTATCTAACTACAGGTCAATCAATTTCTCGTTAGAAACGGGAATGGTCCCTAAAATATGTATATTGCAAATTTTACTTGAACAAATTGAAAATTACTACAAAATTTATAAGCACCTTATGTCGTAAAAAAAAGACATTTAAAAAAATGATTCCAAATACAGCAGACCATATGGCTAGATGCTAGTTATTAACTATTTTTGAGTGGTAATATACTATCTGTCTTACATGCAGAAATTTTTGAAGTTTGAAATTTGGTAAATCTTTTCACATTTTTTCACCATAATTTGATTTTTTCACAAATATACATCATTTTTTGGACCAAATATTCCTTACCTTCTTAATAGCTCAATGTGTCACTGAGAAAAACAATCTCTGAATCACATGGATTAGTTGAAGTGTCAAAAGTTATTCTCATCATAAAGTGACTTGACAGATTTCCAAAAATAGGGCTCTTGTCAGAAGGAGGCCAAAACTGGCTCCGGCGGTTAAGGGGTTAATTAGTGTACAATGTCTATGGAACAGGGTGGTATGGTTTTGAGGCTTCATTTACAGCTCAGTTCGGTGAGCACTTGTTACTTGCAGCACAGGGGTTCTGGGTTCAAATTCAAAGGGACACATTAGGAAGGAGGTTTAAATGTGTTTGAAGCGTGAATTCCTCCAGGTACTCTGGTTTCCCCCACACTTCCATGAAACATAAAATAGGTAATCGGGAATTAAGATGTGTGCCCCAATAAGGACAGGGAACCATTGTGTATAATGACAGACTCTGCACCAGTACTGCTTATTATAACAGAGCTATACAAATAAATTAATGTAATGAACCAAAGGGTTTTGTTACTATAATGTGGCTTTGTACACCACATAACTAAATTGGAATTGAGAAGCTAGACAAAAGTGCCACTCTATTATTGTGCAAGCATGAATACTGACAATACTGTTAGAAATAAGTATCAGACTGTGAAATTCTAAAACAAATTAAAAAACAATGTAATAAAAAGTTATAAATATATTTCGCACTTAATAAATATATTAGTATAAAGTGCATACTGAAATGAAATATCGGATTTGAATGCTTCTGACTTGAGGGATCTTGTTTAAACACAGCTTTTCCATCAGGGGTTTTTTATTTCCCAAATGTTTGAAAGATAAAAACTTGCATTAGTAACATTTTTCCACTAGAGACTCAAACTTTTCTTTTTAAACAGTTTTACACGGAAGCCCGGGTATTCCCCGTAAGCATTCCACCAGGGCCGTTACCCAAAACGGGAGTTAAAAAATTTCCATAATTAGGTGGTTGCAGAAAAATTAAAATATCAGTATCCCTGAAACTTTTTTGGTGTGGATACTGCAGAAAAGGGTATTTACCTGGCCTTCTTACCGCAAATTGGAACCTTTAAAAAGGGTAATTTTTATGCCCCACTTCTACATTGAAATATTTTTTCCCTTTAATTACCAGGCTTTAAGAGGCCTTAATAAAACCCTAAAAATTTATGCCCCTAATTTTTTTTTAATAATGTAAAATGGTATTTTCCTTTCAACTTTGTTTGAAATGCATATAAAATTTGGGTGAGGGGAAATTAGTTATTCTTTTTTTGTTGTGAAAAATTCTGCATTTTTTTTTTTTAAACTCCCCTATCATTGTTTCTTTAAATAAACAACCTTTTAAATTAAACTTAAGTTTTTAATGTTTGTGGATTCCTGTAAATGTAGTTTGTTTTCCCTTGTTAAATTTTTTAATTTTTTCCCTAATACTGAATTTTTAAATTTTTTTTTGGGAGAATTTTTTTAAATTTGATTTTTTTAATCTATCTGAGGAATAACTGGGCAATTTTAAATTTTTTATTTTTTTTTAATACAATGCTGATGAGCACACTACATAATTTCCGTTTAAACAAAGATTTTGAAGACGGCTTAGTGTCCCAAGACAAGGGCCTATAGGGGTTCCCCAGGCTCCTTTTCCCTTTAAGGGGCCCTCTACAGCCCATAGATCACATGCAGAAGGGGTTTGTCCACTTTCCAAAACCCGGGTGAAGTGGTTTATGGTTTTCCCTCCGGGGAAAAAAAAGAAAAGAAAACAAATTTTAGAGGGATGCCGTGGTTTGAGCCCAAAAGGGGAAGGCAAAAAAAGTTTTTTTTGTTTTTTTGTTTTTTTTTTAAATGGGACCTATGGACGGTTTTTGAACATATAATTTTTGAAAAATTTTTTTTTTGGGGGAAATGGGGGCAATTCCTTTTTTAAAAGGGGGGTTTTCACTTCAGACAAAATTAAATTGGGGAATCCTGCTGGAGGGCCCTGACAAAGGGTCTTTACATTAAAGAAATTTTAAAAATTTAATTTCAAGCCCCTTGAAAGATCCCTTTTAAACCAAGAAAAAAAAAAAGGGGGGGAACGTTTTCAAAAAGTATTATAGGAATGAAGCAAGGTTTTAGCCGAAAAAAGTGGTGCTGCTCTTGTCTTGGCGAATTTTCGGGGGTTTTAAGGGTTTTAAAGGAAAGGGGCTTTTTTTTTATTTTTTGTAATTCTTCCATGGGGGTGTTTTGAAAGAATTTTGTTTTATCGAGGTTTCCCCCTGCAAAATGGGTTTTGATCCCCCTCAGAGGGGGGTAAAATTTTAAGTGAACCCAGACAATGTGTAAAAGTTAATGTGGATGTATTTTCCCTTTTTTGAAATTACCCTCCGATGGGTTGCATTTCCCTTTTTTCACTCATTTTAATTGAAAGGGGTTTTCTTGGGCATTGATTTTATAAGGCACATTTTTCTGTTATGCCCTTTATATCTTCTATATCCCAAAAATATAAGTTGTTAGCAGTCATGTTAAATTTTTGTTTATATAAATATATTGGCCCTTTAAGATGGTGTTATTGAATTAAAAGGTTATGTTTTAACTAGGGTTTTTTTGTAGGCAAAAATGTTTTTGTTGGGGATTTTGGGTCTAAGTTTTACAAAATCCAAAAACTGGAAATTTTGTATAAATAGGTTATTAAATGGTAGGGGAAAAAATATAAAAAAGGGTGTTATAAAAAGTAAAAAACTGTACTGGGAAAAACCCCCTACAAAAAACCCACTAAAAGTTTGTCCCAAAAGTTTGTTAGGAGAAAAAAGGAGAGATCCCCGACAATTTTTAAAGCCCTAGCAAAAGAGGAAAATGAATGATACATAAATATCATTTTAAGGGGTTAGAAAAAAAAAAAAAAAAAAGAACAGTTTCCTTAAGGGCCAAAAAAATAGAACAAAAGAGTTTCGGGTTTTGGTTAGGGCTATAGTGTCAAGTGCTTGGGAGAGGTTTTTGTTAGTGCAGTTTTGTGTAAATTGTAAAAAAACCCCAAAATTTTTAAAGGGGTTGAAACAAAAATTTTAGAGGTAGCAGAGAGAAGAACAAGTGCTGGGGAAAGAGTTTCGGGAAGGTTAAGACCGGCTGGTAAAATTGAAGACCTGTTTAAGAGACTTGTTGAAATAAAGAATGGTTGGGGAAGGGGGCGGAAAAAAGGTTTTAAAGTACTTTGTAGCAGGAAATAATTTTTTTGGAAAAGGGTTTTTTTTTTTTTTAAACAACATGTGGTTGATGGTTTTAG
>JAODAL010030760.1:0-49455 GCA_025379985.1 Phyllomedusa bahiana
CTTGATTCTAAAAAGGAGTTTAAAAGGGAAAAAATTCACAACAGATTTTTTAAACCCCCAACCCAAATTTAAACCTTAAATTTATTGGCAATTCAGGATAAAACAGCCCCCCATCCGCTTTTTACATTTTGAATCATGAACCTGGGGAAAATTTTTTTTTAACAATTGAAAAACAGAAACCTCCCCCTTTTGCCAGGCGTCAAGAGGATGCTTTTAGGGAGTGACCATGACCTAAAAATTCATACATTTGTCAATCATCGGGTTGTATCAGGGATACAGAGGGCGTAAGAGTCCAGAAAGGCAAAAAAGTGGGCACCCTTTGGCTCCTTCAACACTGCGAATGCTTTCATTTTTAAAAAATCCCCTGCAAAACCCCGGATGAGAAGGGCCGCCCAACTCCAGCAGGATTAAGAGGTGACATACAACCTTTTGTCACATCAGAGCATTGGCCCCGGTTACATCAGTCGGGGTCTAGGGTGCTAGATGCCCGGGCCCGAAAACCACCATGCACGGCAAAAACCCTTGCATGGGCCGGGGGCACTAGGGTGGGGGGGGGCCCAAATGTTTCCTCTTGCGTTCATTGATAAAAAGTCGTTTTAAAGCAGAAATTAGGCCCCAATGTTGGGAGACAAAATGGAGTGTTGGCAAAAGTGTTTTGTCAATACGGGAAACTTAACCCTACACTTTTGTGAAGTGACGCCTCTACTACAGCAGGCTTATTAAACAGACACCCTCAGGGCGGGTCTGTATACTAAGCCTGCTGTTATGGAAAACTGTGGGTGCCCGAAGCACCTTTGGGGCCCTTTCCCGACACAGTTGAAATTTGTATTAGCATACAGGGTTACAGTAGTTTTACAAAAACATTACTAAGTGTAAAAAAGTTTTACAATATTTTATCCTTTAAAGGGTTTAAAACAAAAAAAAATCAAAAAACATAAACAAGTGTGGAAAAAATAACCCAAAAAATAATAAAAAATAAAAAAAATAATATTTAATTAAAAAAATTGTGGAAACCTTGCACATAAAAAACAAACCTACCCCATATTATGTAGCCACAAAACCGAAAAAAAAATGTAGAAAAAAAACCCTTTTTTAGTGTAAAATTGTTAAAATGGTGCAAAAAATTATTGAAAAAAAACGAATGCAAAAAGACACCGTGGGTGACATGTATGAACGGGGGCTCCCGTCAGAAGCCCTGCTGGCTTTTCACCCAAAGATCTAGCGAAACCCCCTTGAAATGCGCCGATTTGGGGGAGCGTGGGGGAGGGGGGAGGTCCCTTAAACAGTACGAATTTCAAATTTATAGCTTGGGTTACGGCAAAACCAGGTGCATTACTGTTTGGAACGGGTAGACATTTTTAAAAGGGGTTTTTCCTGACCCCTGAACGGTCGTTTCTGTTTTTAAAATGAAACCTAATTTATGGCCCGCAGTAAAAATTTTTCCTAAATTTCAGGGGGCTTTCTACACAAATTTTAAAATGGGCATAAAAATTTGGGTTTTTTAAAAACCCAAAAAAACCAAATACATGCCCCCCTTTTTTTTTTCACACTACAAAAAAAAATTAAAAAAAATTACGAATAAAAAAATATGAAACCAAGACAAAAAATATATATTCTCCCCCAAATAAAACAATCCCCATATAACGTTAAAACTGAAACAAAAAAAAGGAGAAAATGATTGTTGAAACGCAGGGAGTAAAAAACTGAAAAATGTAGCTGGTCCATAAAATGTTTTCAGGCCTGGTGCGGCATGTATGATTTTTGGGCCCCCCAGGCGCCTTTTAAATTTATTTGCTTTTTTGCTACAAAGGGGACACTTCATGGCTCGGGAAAAAAAAACTTTTAAAAGCGCTCTACCTTTCCAGCAGTAAGGCACCGGGAAATTTCCCGTACAAAGGGTAAAAAAATTTTGACTTTGTAGGGTTTGGGTAGTGCAATACGCCACCACACCCCCCCCGATCTAGGTGCATTACAAAGTCCCCGGGGGCCCTCTGAAATGTGCCTGATACGGGAAATGAGCCTTTTTTTACAAATAGAGCGAACCTGGTTCATATATGTCATACAGTTCATACATGTCCCCCCTTGTGTTTACATGCCACATTGTAACGGGTTTGGTGGATTCGCTGGACCCCCGCAAGCGATGATACTAAGCCACGCCGGGAAAAGGAGCCCTAAGTACCCCCCGGAAATTCACCAGGGGCCCCCCGCAAACCCGGGATGGACTTGCTGCGGCGTGGGGGCCCCAGGTGCCCCCCTGCCCGTGACTTGCTTGCGATGGGGGCCCGGGGAAAATGCGTGAAAAGAACGTGACCGGGAAGGTAGTGGGGGCCCGGGGCAGGGGGTCAGGGCAGGTGGCAGGGGTTTTAAAGGTCAAAGAGGGGAAAAAGGTAGGGCAGGGGGCAAACAGGCATGCGGGAAAACTTAGCGGAACG
The DNA here is from genome assembly GCA_025379985.1 of Phyllomedusa bahiana. Classification (NCBI taxonomy): domain Eukaryota; kingdom Metazoa; phylum Chordata; class Amphibia; order Anura; family Hylidae; genus Phyllomedusa; species Phyllomedusa bahiana. The sequence continues at coordinate 2,433 of JAODAL010030760.1, forward strand.
GACGGGTACACGGGTAATAAATACTAACTCCAACACTCCCCAAGACTCAATAAAGGGCCACCAACAATCTGGGAGATGCAGGGGGCTTATACAATATATTAGGAGCAGCACCCCGGCAATGACAAATTAAACCGGTGCGCTGGCCCTTTAAATCCAGACCAGTTGTCGCGCGAACCCCCAAAGCACGGGTACCGCGCGGCCCCCGGGGGGACAGGCAGGAGCAGCGTGACAGGAGCGTAGAGGGTAAGTGAGCCGGCGCCGGGGGCCCCGGGCAGCAGGGGGGTTGGCCGCAGGGACCCGCGGCCCCCGCCCCGGGAAACCCCCGGCGGGCAGGGGGGGGGGGGGGGGGGGGGGGGGGGGGGAAGGGGGAGGGAAACCCTTTTTACCCCCCATAAACAGTACCCCCCCCTCCCTTTAGGCCCCCCCCCTCTTTTTGGGAATTTAAAGGGGAAAGGTCAAAGACAGTTTAAAGCCTCGGGTTTTCCCACGACGCTCCTTGGGCCCCGGGAACCCCTTCCAGTCAATCAGAAAAAAACCGCTTCCCCCCACGTTTTTCCGCCAGCCCCTCCTTGACCTAAAAGATGTTATCAGAGTTGGCCACAGGAAAAGGGGGAGACATTTCCCACGGGAAAAGCACTTCAGCACCACAGGTTTGAGGGCAAACAGGAAGGCGTTCAGGATACGCAGATTTAGGGGGAAAAGCGAGCTTGTGGGGACCCGGGTTTAGTTCCCCCCAAAAGTACAAAAAAAAGGGCCCAAAAAACTTGGGGCCTAACTTATAAGGGGCCACCTTAAAAGGGAATATTTTTGGGCGGAAAACCCAAACTCTATCACCTGGCTTAAATAGGGGCGGGGGTTTCAAACCGGTCCCCCCTTCAGCCGGGCCCTTGGTGCGAGCGGAGGCCCATAAAAAGGGCCCTTTCGTGTGACTCCCAGGTCCCTTTGATGTCCCGCATTTGGGCATCCACGGCAGGAACGGCCCAGTGGTAGCCAGGGGGAGGGGGGGGGGGGGGTTTTGGGCCCAAACAAAAAAAAAAAAGGGAGAGGCCCCAGCGGATTCCGAGTCTAGTGAATTATAAGAGAATTCTGCCCAGGGGAGGGGGGTAAACCCAAATTTACCCCTGACGGGCGGATAAAAAATTCGTGGGTTTGGTACCTAACATTTGGTTTAATTTCTCTCCCTTCCCTTATTTGAGGGTGTAGGCAGACGAGAAGTCTACAAAATTTCCCAAATGCCCCTTAAGCCGCCAGAATTCGACAAACTGGCCCCCCCTATCCGAGACGTATGCAATGGGAACCGTTAGCCGAAAAAATTTTGGGGGAAAATTTGCGGGGCCCACCCTGAGGACAGGGGGAAACCCCCCGGAGGGGAAAAAAAGTGAGCCTCTTCAAAATCTCTCTGTTACCCCCAGATGACAGTTTTTTCCAAGGGGGGCCCCGGGGGTCCGTAACAAAGCCCATGGCTACAGGGGACCAAGTTTCTTTCTGGCCCCCGGGAAGGCTGAAGCGACCCGCGGGGCTGAGCGGGGGACTTTATTACGGGCACAGGAGGTACGGCCACGACAAATTTCCTCAAACATCTTGAGCGAGAGGGGCCCACCAATAAAACGAGCTGTTAGTTGCAAGATTAAAGGACCCCAGGATGACCCGTGTTCGTGAGGCTGCCCCCCAACTTCAGGATGGCGGGTAAACTTTGGCCCTTCCCAGGAGGCGATGTTGAAGGTCCAGGGGGGCCCCCGTGGGGGGGACGCTCAGGGGGAAATTTATGTGCTCAGAGGCGGCCCCAAGCCCACTGTGTGGGGATCTAGAGAGGGCGTCTGCCCTGAAGTTCGCCCCAAGCTGGCCAAAAGTGAATGGGGAAAATAAAAAGCGGGGAAAAAGAGTGCCACCTGGCTTGTCGAGGGTTCAGTTGTTGGGCAACTGCGATAGAGAAGATTTTTGTGATGGGGTGAATATATCGAGGGGTGGGAGCTCCCCCCGCAAGTGCCGCCATTTTTCAAAGGCAAAATTTAAGGGCCAGTATTTCCCGCGATCACCAAAAAAAAATAATTTTTCAGCTCGGGTAAAGGGTTTTTGAGAAAAAAGCCGCAAGTAGGGTATTTCCCAGGGGGGACTTCTGAGGGGGGACAGCCCCTGCACCTACTGGAGGCGCCCCACTTCTAGAAAAGGACACTGGGGGCCCGGGCGAGACAGAACGGGAGGAGAGCAAATGCTGACTTAAGGCATCAAAGGCTTCTTTGGGTTCTGGGGGCCAGGGTTTGGGGGTTGGGAGTTTTCTTCGTAAGGGCCACCAGCGGGCCACGAGCGGGGGGGGAAGGAAATGGGGAAAAAAAAAAAAAAGGGGAAAAAAAAAAAAAAAAATTTCTTTTTTTTAAAAAAAAAAAAAAATTTCCGCAAAAAACCCCAGAAAACATTGGGGTGAGCGAAGGCCCATGGGGCGAGGGCCCCTGTAAGACTGCAGACAGCTTAGAGGGGTCCATCTGGAACCCTGTTCCCAGATGATGTACCCCCGGAAGGGGGAAAAGAGGTTCTTTAAACAGGGATTTCTCCCGTTTGGCATATAAATGGTGGTCGGGAGACGTTTGGGGCACCGGCGGGCGTGGTGGCTGTGAGTTTTTCCCCTCAGGAAAAGAAATTAAGATGTCATCTAGGTTTGACGATAAAAAAAGACATAAGGCGATCGCGGAAGACGAAATTCTGGAAAAACCGCTGGAGCCTTTTCAGAGGCCCAAAAAGGCATTACGAATTTTTCAAAATGGCCATCTCGGGTATTAAAGGACGTCTTCCACTATGCCCCTTTACGGATACGAATCAAATTTTAGGCCCACCCTAAATCCAACTTGGAAAAATTTTTTTCGGCCCCGTAGCGATCAAAAAACTCTGAGATAGAGGCAGGGGGGATCAATTTTTTTTTGTGATTTTGTTTAAATCCCCCCATAACGATACAGGGCCGAGAGTTTTCCCTCTTTTTTTTCAACAAAAAGAAGGAAAAAAGGCCCCCCCAGGGGAAGAAGACTTGCGTATAAAACCTTTTCAGAGATTCTCCTGGAATTTTATACTCCCACATTGCCTTTGTTCCCCGGGGCAGAAAGAGGGTAGACCGGGCCCCGGGAGGAAATAATACCGGGGTTTCAGGGCAATAGGACCGTCGAACGGGCCCGGGGCGGGGAAATTTTGGCCCTTTTTTCGGGTAGATTGGGAAGGGGGGCAGAAACCCCGGGAGAGGTTTGTAACTTTACAAGGCGGGCCGGGAAACTTTGGGGGAGTACGGAAGACATCGCGGGGGCACGGGGACCCCCCAAAGGATAATCTCGCCCCTTTTTTTCCCCCCCTAGGGGCGGGGAAAGCTCTTGCAACCAAGGGGGGCCCCGGGGAATTTCAGAAAAGGGGCGAGCAGAAAAGAGGAAATCCAGAGGGTTTCCCTTTTTTAGAGCGCCAATCTGCAAGGTGGGGCGCAGTGCAAAAACCGAAAAAGCTTCCTTTTTTCCCTTCGCCCGAGGGCGGAAAAAGATGAACATGGGTTTTTTGCAGAGGGGGCCCCCGGGGGACGAAACTTGGAACCAGCGCATGGGGTGACAAAATTTTCCAGCGGGGCCCGAATCAAGGAAGGCGGGGGCTTGAAAAGGGGCTGTCCGGCGACACTCCACAGGGGACGGGGGGGGGTCAGACGGGGAAAAGGCCGCACGGACACCCAGGGGTGCCTCTCCCCGCGGGCCCCAGGAGGGAAAAAGGGGGACCCGGGTGCCCGGACAGACCCAAAGAAGTGGCCAGAACCACCACAGTAGAAGCAAAACCCCCTGACAACGCTGTGGGTTCCCCCCTGGGGCAGGGTGGACCCCTCGAAATGTATGGGCTTTTTCCCAGGAACCATTGGTGGAGGGGTGGGGGCGGTTTGGAAAAAAGGGAGCCAAACGAGGGAGCTGGGGGGTCGGGTGACCCCCGTTGGGGGGGAGAGCTCTTGCTGTTCTCGGCAAAACCCAAAGTCAATTCGGGTTTGGGCCCAAACCCAAACAGTTTTTTTTTTTTGTCCAGAGCATGGCAGGTCCGGGCCAGCGGAAACTCGTCTTGCCCCAAAACCTCGTTTTTCCATTCCAGCTCAGAGGCTAGGGGGGGGCCCGGGGAAAAAACCCCCGGGGGAGGTTTTTCCTTTTTAAAAAAAACCCAAAAAAAAGTTTTTTGAAAAACCCCCCCTGAAAAAGGAGGGCGGAAGGGAGAGCTGCGGCGCGGAGGAGGTGCGGCCCGGGTTTCCCCGAAGACGGTGGGGGGGGGGGGGAAAAAACTGGGGGAAGGTTTTTCAGATTTGCCATCAAGGATCTCCTCATTCCCCTAGCGGAGTGGCCCCGGGCCCAAACTTCCCCCCTAAAGGCTTAATTAAGAAGGCCACCCTTTTCCCGCTCGGTAGGGAATTGGTGCCCCCAAAAATTTTCAATGTGGGTGGAGCATTGGGGGAGAAGCCCGGCACTTCTTGGGGGCACCCTATAGCGTGAGGGAAGTGGCAGATGCAAAGATGGTCCCGGTGCAGGGACAACCGGTGCTGGTGTGGCGGCCAACCGCAGGGGGGGTAGACGGCCCCCAAGGTTCTGCACATGGCCAAAGATTTTGGTCAAAACGCTTTCTTGCTGGGGGACGGTCGTCCCTGACGTCCCGGAGCTGGGCAAAGGTTTCCCCCGGCGGGAACCATGGCCATTTTACTGTAAGGGTTTTGGGGGATTCGTTGGGGGAAAACCGCAAGCGATGATAGTTTTAAAAAACGCCAGGGACCGGGGTCTAAATACCCCCGGTATTCACCCGAGCCCGCCGCAAAGAGGGGTGGGCTTGCTGCGGCGTGAGGCTACCAGGGGCGCTTTCCCCCGAAGTGGGCTTTCTTGCGATGGCCCGGGCCGGGGGAATGCGTGGTACAGAATCTTAAACCCGAGGGGTAGTGAGGGCAGGGAGAGGGTCAGGACAGGGCGAGGGTTTATGGGGCAGAGACGGGGAGACGGTTTGGGCAGGCGGCCCAAAAAGGCAAGGTCAGGAAAATAGGAACGGACTGGTACAAGGGGGGTCAATACGGAACTCCAATTTCTCTCTAGACCTCCCAACGCACACCAACAATCTGGCCGAAAAATAGGGAGGTATTCCTTATATAGGGGGCACGGCCGGGAATAACTTTAAATTTCCGGGGCGGGTGGTCCCCCTTTTAAAAAGGGGGTTTTCTCCCCTACTTTATTCATCTTACCTTAAGTCCTGTTTTCTTTGGGTTTTTCTTTGAAATTTAGGGTCCATTTTACTGGCTTCTACAGGGCTCAAAGAAGCCCCGGTCTGTAGCTATAGCAACCATTTCGGGAGGGCCCATCAGGGGAGATCAAAACAGTCTGTAGCAAAGCGACCTGAGGGGCGATGCAGCCCATACCCAAAAGGGGGTATTTAGGGAAAAAAGTAGGACACGTTAAAGGAATATATTGCAAAGAGGGGCTTGTTTTTTTTTAAAATCTTTAACATAAAAAGCAAACTCGTAGTTTAGACAACCCCTTTAAATTTCCGCCCCGCCGTCCCGGGGCCCCCGTGGGCCCCCGCCCTAAACCGGGTACGCGCGCGGCGGCCGGGGCAGGAGGGGAACAAAGTGCCAGGACGTGGGGCGGGTAAGTGAGCCGGGCGCCAGGGGCCCCGGCAGCAGGGGAAAAGGGCGCAGGGACCTGCGGCACCCCGCCCGGGCCCCCTGGGGGAGGGGGGGGGCCCGCGGGGGGGACGACACCTGCGCCAGCCCCCAGCCACATCCTGGGCACACCAATACACTGCTGCTGAAAGTACACCATGGCCGCGATATTTTCAACAACACCACAGCCCTCCCTCCTATTCACCCGGCATCCCTAAATGTAAGCCCCCAACAGAATGACAACATGTCATTCTTTCACGGGCGGTACTATCACCCCGGAAAAACATCAGGTTTTACCGCATTTGCCGTTGTATTTTGGGCGCATTGCAGTGCAATCACACACCAAGTTATGTCCCCCAAGTGCATCATGTGAACATACCCTATAAGCTTAACTAGAAATTCAACACGGATTCCGCGTTAAAATCCTCATGTAATCAGACGGCCATTCAGTCCGCGTTGTAGATTACACAGTGAACAGCAGCGTGTAACGTGGGAGATTCACTCTGCCCCCTTACAAGTGCGGATTTTCCACATCACGGATTTTAAATCCATTGTGCGGGAGAGAAAAGGATACACATGATCATTCCTTTGAGCACATCCTTGTTCTTGATATGGGACTAAGCTATGTTCAAAGTAAAAATTCGATTGCAAAAATTCCCAAGTGTGAACATACCCTTACATCTCATTATGGTGGTCCTAAGATGCATTCTTAACGGAACATGCCCTAAACATTTTTCGTATGGATAGACAAGTCCAATCAGGGCTGCAAGTATATAAAAAAACCAATCCCTGACCCCTGACAAGGGGGACACGGGAAAGAATGAGGGGGAAGGTTTGGCCATGCATAATGTCACCAGGCTGCTGGGCTGGGGAAAAAGATAGAGAAGCTCAAAACATGTCGACTCCCTTGAATTTAGGGGGGGGGCAGCAATTTGCCCGGGAAGGGATGGGGGTTGATGGACCCTTGTTCTTCATATGGGTCCAGATCCCACAGAGGGGCCCCCGTTTTATTAGCATTTAGGCTACCTGTGGAATACCCTTTTAAGGGGTTAATATTATAGGAATGAGAATATTGGACTGTCAAGAACAAAATCTCGCTTTCCCCACCCAGGGAAAAGATTAAATTCACTTCCCTACCCTGTATCTCAATCCCTGAAAAGGCAATAGCACTTTTGGAAAGGGCCCTGCGCCTTCACTGCCCAGAGTGGGGGACTCATCAGTATTGTACTTAGGGTATAGTGTGTGCCACCTGCGGGGCCCAAAGTGAAAAGGAAATAGTGTAAAACTTGTTAAAATTGTTTAAAAATTTTGCCCTCTGTCTGCATTACCTCTCCTTAGGGCAGGGGCCCCACAGTAGGACTTTTATGGAGGTTTTTCCAAAAAATGCTGTGTATGAAACTACCCTTAACCATTGCCGCCTCAGCCAGTTGTTCCCTTTATGATGGAGCAATTTTTTAGTTTTTGTTTTTATCACCATTTTCCAAGCACCTACATAGTTACGTAGTTTGTAAGGCCAAAAAAAAAGGGGAGAGCCCAGCGTCCCCTCCTAAGGGCTATATCTTCTCTCACTCACTGAGCTGAAGGTTTGCTTCTCACGTTCCTTCACTAGATAAGGGCCCCAACAACTGTCAACTCTCTCTTAAAGGGATTGTCTCACTACATTGATTCATCTTACCTCAGTCCAGTTCTCTTGGTTACCTTTTTAACTCAGGGAGGTGTTTACTGGCATCTATTGGCTCGTAGAAGCGGGCTGTACTAAGCAACATGTACAGCCTACATGAAGATCAAACACTGTAGCTATAGCAACCAGTGCTGCAGCCTATCATGAGAGATCAAACAGGTCTGTAGCTATAGCAACCAGTGCTGGCAGCCTATCAGGCGAGATCGAACAGGTCTGTAGCTATAGCAACCAGTGCTGGTAGCCTATCAGGAGAGATCAAACAGGTCTGTAGCTATAGCAACCTGAGGAGCTGATGCAGACCATACAAGAGGGGATATCTAGGAATAGGTAGGACACTGTTAATGGACACATATAGCAAAGTGACTTGTTTTTGCAAGATCTTTAACATAAAAGCAGCAATCCTCCTCCTGATTGGGTTCGCCCCAACTGTATCTCTCTCTAAACTGTTAACTATTTGTCTGCCAAAACCAAGTCACCCTTCTCCCTGGTTTCCCATGGCAACCCAGTGTGCTACTACTACTAACACAAGCAAAACTCCAACCTCTTACAACTGCATTGTTACGGTTTTGCTCCTGGTGGTGGGACAATCTTTTTCTTCTTATTACTACAAATTACAACCTGTTCTCACATTCCCTAATAGCTCAGTGTGTTGTTTGGTTGATTCCCAAGCGAAAGGTCACTGGTTCGAGCAGCCATGAAGACGATTTCCCAAGAAATAAGAAGCAGCTCATCGATAGCGTCTCAGGGCCAAGAAAATTGCCAAGCTGCATCATGTGAGGCCCTGACAGCTGGAAGAATATGAAATGAAGTCCGTCCATTCATAAAGCCAAGAGGTGAACGTCCAGGCAAAATATTAGAGTCAACAAGTCGCTCATCACAAGGTCTATCAGTTCTAACGCGACTGACATGGCAGTGGAGGCGGCTCGTAGGCTTCGTAATAGTGAGATCACAGACATCCATGCAAACACCAGGCAACACACCCTGCACAGGTCTGGAATGATGGCCCGAAAACAGGGCAAGAAGCCGCAACTTCAATCTCATCACAAGAAGCGTCGGCAAAGAGATTACAGAAAAGGACGAAAAATGGAAGATTGGAAACAGGAGATTTGGAGCGATGAGATGAAAGGCAATAGACCGGGCTCTGATGGGGGGAATGGGTTTGGAAGAATCAAGGGAAAAGGGGCGAACAGATCAAGAAATTGAAGAACTTGTTAAGTCCGGTGGAGGAAGCCTGAGGATATGGGGATGTTTCACAGCCAAAGAGGTTGGATACTTGACCAGGATCAATGCTGAGATATACTGTATGTGAGCAGTGATGAGCGAACAGTAAAATGTTCGAGTTGAACTTCGACCGGTAATAGTGTTCGGTTCAAGGTTCGATTCGAGCTCAAACTCGAACCCCATTAAAGTCAATGGGAGAAGATGTTCGGTTAATTTTTATACCTATACAGGTGATGAGAAGCTGTATTTACCATCCATAACAGTAAACTGGATACATGGAACAACTAAGTGAAGAAAATTTGCCTCTAAGGCCTCGTTCACACGGTTTATTTGGGCACTGATTGGAGCTGTACTGCGCGCCGGATTTGCGCTGCAGTACGGCTCCAATCCGTCCCAGTAACAACGGTAATCCACAGTTCTCATAGAGAACTGTGGATTCCGTCTCTTCTACCCGCTCGGCGAATCCGCAGCGGAGGGAGAAAGTGACATGCACATTATTTACGGCGCGTACGCGCTGTGAATAATGAGTGTCTATGGGGCCAGCGAGCTGTCGGTCCCCCGCCCCGTCCCCGCTGCACGGCAGCCGGCGTAATTGCGGGGCGAAATCCGGCCCCACAATTACGCATGCAATAAGCTGTGTGAACATTGTCTAAGGGTGACAGAAAAACATTGAGAGGCTAAAATACTTCATTCCTTTCAATGGCTAACTGAAAAGATGAGGACAGCTTGCAAGCAGCGGCATAGCTATAGGAGGTGCGGCGGTAGCAGCTGCTATGGGGCCCTGAATCCTGAGGGGGCCCAAAAGCCCCTTTGACACATAGAAGACACTGGTATTGGAAATGGCACATGGGAACTGGCAGAGGTGCCAATAGGGCAGTACGGGCAGTACTAATGTCAGGGGCCCTAATCAAAAAGGGGCCCACTGACATGTTAAAAAATAGGAACTAGTAATGGGTTGGGGCCCCATTTGACCGCTGGATGTAGGGTCTGATAAGCACTGAAGAACGGATTGGCGCCGATCTTCAGTAATGAGACGCACAGGGAGGCGACCAAGCGATGACAGGCCTGACGGTCCTGTGACTGACGATGTGCTCGCTTGTGTGTTGTCTGGTGCACTGGAAGGAGCGCCTTGTCTCGTACCTCTATCTCCACTTCCCTAGCCCCTCCTTTCTCGCTTACCACCTCTAGTTTCTCAACCATGCTCAAAGCTAAAATATTATAGATCAGCCCATTGCACAAGATATATGTAATAAATAGTGAAAGTGTTATTATTATATATACTTATTTATTTATATGTGGGTACAATACCACGCTGGTATTATTTCACGCGGTTTATGTGGGACTTTAATCTGGCAAAATTACACTTTTTTTGGGCCATTGAGTAAGATCTTAGCAACAGAGAGAACTCTTTTATGTTGGGGGGGAATATTTACACTCACTGCTCACTTTATTAGGTACACCTTGCTAGTAACCGGTTGGACCCAATTTTCCTTCAGAATGCTCTATTCTTCGTGGCAAGATTCAAAAGGTGTTGGGCAACGATGATCTAATTGGTTCCAGGGGCCCAATGAGTGCAAGAAAATATTTCCCCACACTTGACACCAAACCACTCCAGCCTGAACCGTTGATAAGTCAGGAGGATCCATGCTTTCTGTTGTTGACGCCTAAATTCTGAACCCTACATCCCGAATGTCGCAGCAGAAATCGGAGACTCCTCAGACCAGGCAACGTTTTTCAATCTTCTACTGTCCAATTTCGATGAGCTAGGGCAAAATGGAGCCCATTTCCTGTTCTTTGCTCGAAAGAAGTGGCACCCGGTGTGGTCCTTATGCTGCTGTAGGCCCATCTGCCTCATAATGTTCGCGTACTTGTGCGTTCTGTGAGGCTCTTCTGCCTAACCTTGGTGTAACGGGTGGTTTTTGAGTCACTGCTGCCTTTCTCATCGCTCGAACCAGTCTGACCATTCTCCTTTGCACCTTCTGGCATAACAAGGCATTTACGGCCCAACAGGATGCCGGCTCACTGGATGCTTTTTTCTTTTTCGGACATTATCTGTATTCCTAGAGATGGTTTGTGCGTGGAAAATTCCCAGGAGATCAGCAGTTTTGAAATACTCAGACCTGCCCTTCTGGCACACAACAACCATGCCACGTTGCAATAGGACTCTATTCCACCTTTCTCCCCATACTGTTGCGCGGTTTGATCTGCGGAGATTGTTCTGGACCATGTCTACTGGCATTTATGCCACTGTGGTGACCGCACCATGTGATTGGATGATTAGAAATTAAGTGTGAATGAGCAGGTGGTAACCCCCCAGCGTGTACCTTTGTATGTGGCGGTGAGTGTATATGTGTATGACAATAACACACGGTATATTTGAAAGGTGTTTCACCCCCAAAACTGCCAAAATGAACTTATGACTGCCGCTCAGAATGGGTTAAACTACTGTAATGTACATTTTTGACATAAGAGGTTATGCTGTTAAGTTCGTAGTACAGAGGATGTGCGCCCCTGGTGGTTCTCTGTGGTGTGGTTTGCGTCGTTGTGATCGGGGAGCAGATAATTTAGGGCTTCATCTATGAAGTTTTGTTTTATTCATCCAGGTTTTTTTATGTTTTTATATCTGCTATAATCTGTAGTCTAGGAGGGGAGATTTTTTATTAAATGTAAGAACGGTTATCCTGCTTCAATATTTAAGGGGTTACGAACAGCTGTTTAAATGTGAGGAGAGGATCGTAAACAACAATCTATATGTAAAGGAAAGTTCTGCTCCTCCATACATGACTGTTACCTGGATACCAGGGGTCATGTGGACTGGTGTGTGGTCACATGTTAAGATGCTGATGGAGGGGTAATACTGGAGAAGTTCTGCGCTCCATGCACTACTGTTACCTGGATTACAAGGGTCACATGACACTGTGTGTGGTACATGAGAAGACGCTGCTGGAGGTGGTTTTTACGGGAGTAGTTCTGTCCTCCATACACTACTGTTTACTAGATACAGGGTTCACATGACCTGTGTGGATGGTTCACATGATAAGCCGCTGCTGGAGGTAGTACCTGTTTCCGCAAGTAAGACACCGTCTTAATTCTTTTTACCCAAAAGTCCCACTATGTCTTACTTTCGGTGGTATGTCTTCTATAGGGCAGGTATAGGGCCAGCTGTAGGCAGGTACAGGGCAGCTGTGGCAGGTATAGGGCCAGCTGTAGAAGTATAGGGCCAGTGTAGACAGTATAGGGCCAGCTGTAGGAGGTATAGGCAGCTGTAGACAGTATAGGGCCTGACTGTAGGCAGGTTATAGGGCCAGATGTAGGCAGGTATAGGCCAGCTGTAGGCAGGTATAGGGAAGCGGTAGGCTGGAAAAAACAATTACTCTGGTCCCCACTGCTCGTCTCCCGCGCGCCGCCGCCTCCTCGCTGCTCGGCCTCCCGCGCGCTCTTCCACGGCACAGGCAGTGACGTCATCAGGCCGCGCACGTAGCGTGATGAACAACACGTTGCCTGTGCACCGCGAGAGCTAGGACAGCCGTACGGTCTTACTTTCGGGGTACGCTTTACATTACCGACCTCCCTAAGACACCACTACGTTTACTATCAGGGGTGTATTTACTATCGGGGAACACGGTAAGACTGGAGAAGTTCTGCTCCTCATTACACTACTGCTTACCTGGATACCAGGGTTCACTTGGACCATGTGTGGTGGTCACATGATAAAGACGCTGCTGGAGGTAGTATACTGGAGAAAGTTTGCTCTCCATTCACTACTGTTACCTGGATAACAGGGGGTACATGACTGTGTGGTGGTCACAGATAGGGCGCTGTGTAGGTGGTCATATACTGGAGAAGTTCTGCTCCTCCATACACTAATGTTAATGGACTGACAAGGGATCACATGACCTGTTTAGTGTTGGTCACATGATAGACGCTGCTGGAGTTAGTAATACTGGAGAAGTTCTGCTTCATACCACTTACTGTTACCTCGGATCACAGGTCACAGGACCTGTTGCTGTGTGTTCACTTGATAGGGCGCTGATGGGAGCGTCGGTTATACTGGGAAGTTCTGCTCCTCCATAAACTACTGTTACTGGATACCAGGGTCCCATTGTCTGTGTGGTGGTCACTAATAAGTCGATGATGGAGGTAGTAATAATGGAGAAGTTTCTGCTCCTCCATCGACTTACTATTTACCTGGATACCAGGGTCCACATGACTGTGGTTGGTGGTCACTTGAGTAAGAACTGTGGAGAGTCGTAATACTGGAGAAGTTTTGCTCCTCCATACACTACTGTTACTTGGATACAGGGTCCATGAATGTGTGGTGATCACATGATAAGATGCTGCTGGACGGAAGTAACTACTGGAGAAAGTTTCTGCTCTCATACACTACTTTTACCTGGTTACCGGGTCACATGCCGTGTGTGGTGGTACATGATAAGGACACTGCTGGAGGTAGTAATACTGGAGAAGTTCTGCTCCTCCATACACTACTATTACCTGGATACCAGGGTCACATGGCCTGTGTGGTGGTCACAAGATAAGATATAGGGAGAAGGAAAGTGACAAACCTCAGGGATGTTATTAAACAACATCTCGAAGGTCGTATGGTCAGAGGAGGTGGTGACTTTGAATTCAACATGGAAAGACTTCAAGGCAGGGCTCTGAAATAAAGGCAGGAACCTTTACAGACTGGATGTAATGAAAGGCCTAAGAGTTGGGGAGAAGAGCGGTAGAGTAGGGAAGGTTTCCCATCATCCTCATCATTGTCACATCCTCTCTTCGCCCCATTTCAGCACTTCCTATCTTTTTGGCTAATCAGAGAGGATGGTGCCATGTTGAAAACAGCAGTGCACCGGACCCATTGCCAGGTAGTGAGGTGTGACCTCTAGCTAGGATTGTTTTCTGTGATTCCCTGTGTTGTATTTCTATCCTGATTGACTCCTCTTCTACTTTGTCCCATTTTTCCACATCCTCAGCTTTGCTTCTGAACCCTGGCTAGTCTGACTACTCTACTGTCCCAGCTTTACTATGTGACCTGTATTGTCCCCCAGGGCTGCTGTTATGGTTGTACAGCTGGTACTGCCGTACAGTGCCCGTCCAAATTGTGAAGCAAGTGGTGGCCTGCTACTGCCGCCAGCTGCCGCCCCCTTGTTTTACAGGCAGAGTAAAAAGACCAAGCCTCAGGACAAGCCTGCTGCCTGCCCCTGCACATCATGCTACCTGTGATGCTGCCCCTAGCCCAAGCACCAGCAGCGCGCCGGACCGGGCCACGCCTCCTAGGGAGCGGCCATGACCGGCGTGCTGGGGCGGCCTAGCCGCTGCGGATGTGCGGACGGTAAGGGGAGCGCGGGCGAGATAGGGGATGGCATTCATAGTCTCACATCCGCCCGTTAGCAGTCGGCGGCCAGGAAGATAACAGTGATGACCTTCGCGCGGCGCGTTCCCTATGGCAGAGGACAGTTTTAACTTCTGCGGCAAATGGGGGTACAGGGAGCCGCATGGCTAGCGGCGCGGTGCGGGGCTGCTCAGTAGGTTCAGGGATCGGCTGCGGCGCTTGGTGGGCCTCTGCGAGTTAGTGGAGCTGGAGGACTCGGCTTTAGTGGGCAGCAGGCATCGGTGGCAGCAGTATGGCTGACGGTCCGGGCTCTCCCTGGGGGCAGTTCTGAGGTGGTCGCAGCGGGGCAGGGGACGCCTGCACCGCATGGGGGAGCGGCACGGGTCAGGCGCCGGGTCGACCCCGCTGAGTTCCGCCGTCGCCAGCGGAGCCTTCTGGGGGACCCGTCAGGCCGGGCGGGCAGGCTCCAATCCGGGGGACGTCCTGCTCGGTCTCGGGGAGGAATCCTAGTCGGCCGGCGGGCCCAAGGGCGAGAGCGGTGGGTCTGGTCCTCAGTCGGGGGCTTGGTCTGCCCGCTGCTCCTTTATTTCTCTCGGTCGGTGGTTACGGTGGCCCTACCTGGCGATGTCCGGTCGGGGGGCCACCGGCAGGCGTGAAGGGAAGACGGGACGTTTGGAGGTTCCCCTGCGTCGGCAGGGAGCAGCGTAGGTGAGGACGGGCGACGTTCGGTCGGCCCCGGAGTGGCGGAAGAAGAATCGGTTCCCCGCGTACGGGCGTGGCAGGTGCCGGCCCATCCCGCGACCTGCGGGTCGGCCTCCCTTATTAGGGTAACTGAAGGCTGACCAGGCGGTCGTATGCAGGCAGGGAGTGAACGACGGGTTTTGCGTTCTGCGGGGACTGGCAACTTGAGATTCGTGTGTAGGGTGGTGGGCCCACAGCCCCCACGCTGCAGGTGAGTATATGTCTTCTGTCATGTACGTTTCCACCTATTTTTCCGGTGCAAGGGGGGTAATTGGTTGTGGGTTACTGCGGCATAGCCTCGGGGGCGGGCGCATGGAAAGAGGGGGGAGTCGCCGTAGAGCACTGGGGGTTTAGCGGCGGTTTTGCGGGTTTTCTTGGCGAGGTTTGAGGTTCGGGAGAGGGGGGTTAGTGGGAGGGTCGCCAGTGGTTGAGTGTGGTGGGCGCCATTCGCGGCAGTGCCCCCTCCGTGGTTGCTTAGGGAGAAGGGTCGCAGCCAGGGGACCTATTTGGGGAACAAGGGGGGTTGACGGTGTCAGTGCAGACAGAAAAATCCCGCAGGAGAGTGTCTCGGTTGGATGACAGGGCTTTAGGGGAGGTATATGTCTGCTATGAAGGTCGCTTGGGGCGCACTTGAAGCCAGAGGGTAGGAGAGAAGAACTGGAAGGACGAATATGTAGAGATCTCTCCCGGCTCTGCCCTTGCGGAATAAGGTTCAAATTGGACAAGGGTATAAAAAAGAGAAAGCAAGAAAGAGGAGGAGGAGAAGACGCCGGTGGCTGAATCATTCTCGCAAAATTTGCACTTGGTTGCAAGCGTTTGCGATTCTGGCGAGTGTCATCGGTGGAAGGCGCCCGAGAATTGTTCAGGCCTCTTTTGCTACCATGGATGCAAGTTGGGGAGGCGCATCGGGCATAATGGGGGGACAGGCATGGCTGGATATGTCTTACGTACACAGCTTTCGCTCAGAGGAAAGCAGTTCGTCCTCCATCAATCAGGTCGGGGACAGAAGGATACTTGTCCCTGGCTGAAAGGTTATGGCCCCGGTCGATAGTTCAGGCAGCTTTCTTGGGGGGGCCAGGTCGAACGGACCAGGGAGGGTGTTGCGGGCGGTAGCAGGGGAGGTTCGCAGCCCGGAAGAATCGAAACGGAGGCTGGGATTTGCTGGCTATTTAATGGGGGCAGTGCAAGTTTGGGTCCGGCTGTTCGATTTATACACGTGTGCTCTTTCTGCGCAGACTCCTTCTCCCGGTCAACCGCTGTTTTTAAGAAAGGACGGAGCAAAAGGGGCCGGTGCGGGTGGTCAAGGGGGAGACACGGTGGACACTGGTCCGAGATGGAACATTTTCTTGCCGCTTTCGGATTGGGCTAGCGGACTTGTTGTACGCAGGGTTCAGTCAGGGGTTTGTTTAATTCCGCCTTCGGCGATCTGTCCCCTTTTTGTAAGAACCTAAGGTCGGCCACGAAAAAAAACCCCCGACGGTGGTGGCTGGAAGTTGGCTAAAAGAAGTGAGCGTTGGGGAGAATGGCAGGTCCATTGACGTTCTAGCCTCTCCCTGATTGGTGGGATGGGGGTGGTTCCCGGATGAAGGAGCTGTGGAAATTTAGGCTCATTCAGCTTTTGTCCTTTCCGATGGGCAATCAGTGAATGATGGAATAGACCCGGATTCTGTGTCGTGGTCTCACTCCTTTGTCGACGCGGTGTCCTTAGTTCGGGAAAGGGCGGCAGCTTTAATGGCCAACGGCGGGATATCGAGGTCGGCGCATTTCGGCTTTTGCCAGGAACCGAGAATAGTTTGAATTTGTTGGGGTGTTTTTGGGATGGGAAGTTTTTCGATCGAAGTTGCCTGCAATGGCTGTTCACTTTCGTTTGCCTATTTTGAGGATTAGTACGTTTTTTAGAATGGGTTGTTCGAGACGGGTCAGGGTGAAGTTTCTTTCATTTATTATCTGGGATGAATTTTTCTGTGGGGTACGGCGGGGTCTCCGGTGTGTGGATCCTTGTTAGGTCATGGAATTGGGTGACGGAGCAGTTCGGTGTCCCTTGGCAAAAACACCCGGCATAGACGGAGGGCCGAGCATGTCTGAATTTTTTCGGGTATCAGCTTGACTCTGTAAGGATGGAGTGCTGGTTAAGGCAGATAAGTTGGAGTCCGACGGCGGGAGGTTCTTGCCGAGTTATTGTGGAATTGCGCAAGATTCCTCTCAGAGAATTGCGTTCATTGCATTCGGGAAAGCTCAATTTGGTGCAGAATTATGCCCATGGGGCGGGTGTTTTCGTTGTCGATTGGCCAGCGCGACCTCAGGCGTGTCGGGCCTCATATTTTTGTGGTTTGACGGGCGAGCACAGGGATGAACTATGAGGGTTTGGGACAGTTTTTTTGGATGCCTATAATGGGCCGGTCCATTATTCTGCCGCGGGGAATTGTCGAACCAGGAGATCGACATCTTCACGGATGCGGCATGGATAGACGGTTTTGGTGCCATTTAGGGGGCAAAGGTGGTGTGCTGCCCCGTGGCCGAGGCTTGGCGGAGTTTCGGTCATCAGGGAATATGGCGTTCTGGAATTGTTTCTTTGTGGTGGCTGTGGAAAATGTGGGGCGACATTTTTTCGGGATCGGAAGGTTAGCTTTTCTGTGACAACTTGGGGTGTGGTATTGGCAATTAACAATTTGTCGGCCTCCTCACCGCCAGTAGTCCGTCTCTTGCGGTTGTTGGTCTTGAGTGCCTGGAGCTTAATTCTTGGGTTAAGGGCGGAAGCATTTGTTTGGGGTCCAGGAAATGCAGTCGGTCTGACTCTCTTTCTCGGTTGCAGTGGGAATGGTTCCGGACCTTGGCTCCGTCGGCGGTGGAAGTTGGGGAAGAGTGCCAGGCGCCTATGGACCGTGGCCTTCGGGAGCAGAGCGCTGATACGGGCGTCTTTGTCAAGAGGGACCTGGGCTGTTAGGAGTCTGCTTGGCGGGAGCATTGGGTGGATGGGTCAGCGCCCTGGGTCGTAGTTATCGGAGGTGGACACACATTGGGGCGCTGTTGTGTTGGTTGGGGGCATGTTAAGGTCCTCGGGTGGTCGGGTCTAGAGTCTCCAGGTTTTTGTCGGGGCTGGCTTTTGGTTTTACGAATGCGACGGTGGGGATTTGACCAAGGATTTTGTGGTGTCCGGGCTTTCGGGGGATCTATAGGTGTGGCCAAGGGGCTATGAGACTCGCGACGCCGGTGCTGTTCTCGCTACTGGAACGTCTCGGCTGTGCGTGTTGGAGGTGAAGTCGCCAGCACGGTTACGAGGTGGCGCTTTTCCTTGTCTGGCGTTTTCACTTGCCTTTCTTTGGGAGCATTGCGGATAGGGGAGTGGTGTCCCTAGTCGGTTGTATGGGGGGGGCCTTCTACAAGAGGATGTGGTTGATCTCGGTAATGTGATCATGATTTGGTGCGTCGGTCTAAACAGTTCAGACTGGCAGTGGTGCCGGGTGAACCTGCGGGCAAGTTTCCAGGAGCTTCGTTGTGCACGGTACGGGTTGGGGGATTTTTGATCTGGAGGGGGGGCCTGAAGAGGGCACGCCTGCGGATGTGGATGGGGACGTTTTTGTCCGTGTCCTATTTTACAGCGGTGTTTAGGCAGTGTATGTTGGTGGTCGGGCTTGACCATGCTGCTTTTGCTTCCGCATTCATTCCGGATCGGGGCGGCTACGAGGCCGCGAGTTGGTGGCCTTAGTGCGGAAGTGGTTCGAGGATTGGGAGATGGGGAGTCGGACAGGTTTCGGCTTTATATCACGGCACATCTGGCGGCTTGAAGGATGAGGGGATTGAGGTGGGTTTGTAGGGGGTTTAGGCCCATTATTGTCGATGTTATCAAACTGTTTTTTCTTTGTTCTAGTTCGTCCTCCAAATCCTGGGTGGATCCTGGGGCCATTATTTTGTTTCATGGTGGCGAACGAGCGACATGCGGCGGATGGCCGTTCAATTGGGATTCTCACGGAGCGTCGGGATGGTACGCTGGCTGGTCGTCGCGGGATGCAGTGGTATAGGTGTGGTCCCAGATGGTGACGCGATTTGCAGCTGGGATAGGGCCACCGGACATTTTGGGGTGCAGGTAGGGGGGAATGATTTGGGGTCTTTGACTGCTAGGGAGTTGTACGGAGCAGCAAGTTATGCAAGGTTGCGGCTTTGGGGGTTCATTCCGGGTTGATTATCGCTTTGGTCGGAAACTTGGGTTTCGGCATCAATTGGAGGGTGCTCGTACGGTGGAGAGGTGAATAAGGCGAGGGTTAAATTTAAACAGGTTGGCTGGCGAATTTTTGTGGCAGGAATGGAGGCGGTGATGTAGGGCATTTGGAATTGGAGGTCCGGCAGGGACAATTTTTGGCGATCAGATGGTGTGCATTACGGCGGTTGGTTTGGACTTGGGCGCTGGGCCTTAAGGAAGGCATTGAGTGTGCTTTGGGTGGTGGGGGCCTTCGCCAGGCTTGATGGGTTCACTGCTTTGCTCGTGGTCGGCGGCCGGGGGATTACTTGGGAATGGACAAGAGATTACCGGTGAGGGAGTCACTCGGGGTATGATTCCTCTTGATTGTAAAATGGTGAATCGACTGGCGATGGTGGTGGGCTTGCAGGCTGGATTCCATGTAGAGCAAAAATGGGTGAGCCATATTGTATGGCTTTAGGGACCCCAGAGCCAGTGGAGTACGGCTGGGGTAAATGGTGGTTGGTTCCTTCGGGGATTTGAGTCGCCAGGTCGTTGGTTGGTTGAGTTCCAGGACCTTGCCCTAGGGTTGTGGTGTTAATGGAGTTAGTGTTACGGTTATTATGGAGATATTATATTTAGATCTCTATGTTAATATATATATGTATATATGTTATATATATAGTGGCGTGTGGGGATGAGATGTGTGGCATTTTTATATTATATATATATTATATTTATATATATTTTTATTTATCATTATATATATACTATATATATTTGGAGTTATATCTTTGTATAGCATATTTATTTAAGTTGTATTTTGGTAAATATAACGGCTGCTGTGGCCATTTAAATCAATCAGCAATTGGAGTGTGTTATTCCAAGGGGTCACAGCAGGGTAGAGAGATATGGGTATGGAATGCGAGGGGGGGGGAGGTATGGGTTTCTGTGGGTTTGGATGATAGTGCATCAGCTCCTGCAGTGGTCAAAAGCAGCGCGCCGGGACGGGCCACCGCCCCCTAGGGGAGGCGCGCATGAACCGGCGTTGCTGGGCGCGGCTATGCGCTGCGGACGTGCGGCCGGAAGGGAGGCGGGCGCGAAGCGTGATTGGCTTCATTGTGATTACCTTATGGCCCGTTAGCCAGTCAGGGTCGGCCAGGAAGCAACAGGCACCACCATCCCTCCCTTAATTTGGTTGGTTTTGGCAAGGGATTTTGGTTGGTAGTATGGTGGCCGTTGGCGGCGGGGGTTCTTGGAATTGGCAAGGGAGGATACGGTTGTGGTGTCTTTCGGGGTTGATTCCTTCATGATTTGAATATGGTGAATAGCACCTGGCGAAGTGGTGGGCTCTTGCAGGCTGGAAATCCTGTAGAGCAATTTGGGTGAGCAATCCTTGTATGTTGCTTAAGGACCCCCGAGCCAGTGGAGTACGGTGGGGGTAAATGGTGGTTCTGGTTCCTTGGGATTTGGTGCCAGGTTCGTTGGTTGGTTGGTTCCAATGACCTCTGCCATTGGTTGTGGTGTTAATGGAGTTTACGTTTTACGTTATTATGGAAGCATATATATATTTATATTTATGTTCATTTAATTTGTATATATTTAGTGTCGTGTGGGGATGAGAGGGTGCCAATATACATTTTTATATATTGGGAGCTTTTATGTTTGCTATAGCAATTTATTTTGTTGCTATTTTGATATATAAAAAGGCTGCTGTGGCCATTTAATATCCAATCAGAATTGAGTGTGTTATTCAAGGGGTCACAGCTGGGTAGGGGAGATTGGCAGGGCCGTCTCTTCATTGGGCAGCGTAGGGCCACTGCCCGGGGGCCCCACGAGCCTCAGGGGGCCATCCGGGCAGCCGCTACCAGCTTGTGGAGCGCAGCCAAACTCGACAGGTTTGGGCCGCACGCCGGCTCGGGCATGCCGGGGGGGGGCTGGGGTTTTTCCCCCTGGCGGGCCCCCGGGCCGGCGCCGGTCGTGGCACGGCCCCCCCCTCCTCACATGGCTGCATGGCCGGGCACCGACCCGCCACACCATCAGGGCCGCCGCCTGCACCGCCGGTGCAACGGCGGCCGAGGGGAACTCTGGGATTACTGATCCCGTCTGTTCGCTCCCGAGGCCGCGGGGCAGGCCGCGATGTGATGACTCATCGCGCGCCCGCTCCGCGGCCCCGCACTTGTGTGAGCGGCCCCGGGGTTCCCCACTGGAGAAAAGGGGGAAATCAGTGAGTAAATTTTTATTTATTTTTTTTATTTATTTTTAAAATACTGCCCCTGCCCGCCCATTATGCCCCTGCCGCTCTTTTTCTGCCCTGTGCTATATATGCCCTCCCCGCCCCTATACTGCCATATACGCCCCCGCCTCCCATATACTGCCCCTATACTCCCCCTGACTTTTCGCCCCTGCCGCCCCTATCTGCCCCCCATCCCATTACTGCCCATTTCTGCCCTGCCTGCCCAATTTAAAAGCCCCCGCCCGCCCCTATACTGCCCCTATACTGCCCGCCTGCCCAAATAATTTCCCCCCCCTGCCCATTTAAAATGCCCATATAATGCCGCCGCCCCTATACTGCCCCGCCTGCCAAAACCCGCCCTCCTGACCATATTGCCCCCCCTGATAAAATACTGCCCCTGCCCTGCCCAAATACTGCCCAATACTGCCCCCCCTGCCCCTTACGCCCTGCCGCCCATATACGCCCATATACGCCCGATGCCCCTTACTGCCCTGTCTGCCCCTAAAACTGTCCTGCCCGGGTTATTGCCCTGCCTGCCCATATATGCCCTGCCCGCCCATAAACTGCTCGTCTAGCAATATCCCGCCCTGTCTGCCCTATACCCACCAATATACTGCCCTGCCTCCCCTAAATTGCCCTGCCTGGCTATATCCTGCCCCGCCTGCCCATTTTACTGCCCTGCCTGCCCATATACGGCTATATTACCGGGCCCGGCTATATAAATTCCCTGCCTGGGCCCATATATGCCCTTTTCCCGCCCCTAAACGCTCTTCTAGCTATATACTGCCCTTTCCCCCCATATCCTACCATAAACTGCCCTCCCGCCCATATAAAGCCCGGGCCCGCCCATATACTGCCCCCTATAAATGCCCTGTCTAGCATATCCCGCCCATATACCCGCCCTGCCTTTCCCATATACTGCTCCGTCTACTATATACTGGGCCCCTATACTGCCCGCCCCGCCCCTATACTGCCCTGCCTGGCTATATACTGCCTTTTCTACCTATATACTGCCCTGCCCGCCTAATTACTTTGGCCCCATCTATAGGGGAAAAATAAAGGGGGGCCCTACAGTCTAGGGGGAGATATTTCAGGGGCCTAAAAATCTACAGGGGGGCCCATAAACCTACCTACAGGGGGGAGCATAATTTTAAACCCACATGGGGGCCCCCTAAACCTACCACTTAATGGTGGGCGCTCATAACAAGGGGGAATTTGGTAAACAATTTGCTGAAACAGTGAGGGTTCAAGAAGTTTTGTGGGTTACATTTTTGCAGGGGTGAGCTTTCGGCCGGGACAAGCGTCATTGGGGGTTTTGGGCGGGAAAGGGGAGGAAAAAAGGGGGAAAAAAACGATTCAGAGAACACTGATCAGATAGACGTCTCCGGGGAGTCCCTGGTTTTCGGGGGTTTTCTTGCTAGGATATTCGATTTTGTGCTGTTTGGGCCTGTAATTTTAATGGGGACCTAGCTTTGGGAATTTTATATTTTGCCTTTTCCCTTTTGGGTTTTTTTTTTTTTTTGGGGGGGGGCCCAGTAAAACCTCTCTGCCCAGGGGGGCCCCTATGCTGGTTTTAAATGGCCCTTTGGTATGGGTATTTTGGGAAAGGGGGGGGGGGGGGGGGTATTGGGGTAATAATGGGGTTTTTTTCTGATAGTGCAAAACACCCTGCATTGGTCATGGCTTTTGGGTAATGGCCTACCCAAAATGGGGGCCCGGGGCAAAACCCCGCACAATAAAAATTTTACAGCCCTATCTATTCACCCGCAGACGAGAGGGTCACTAGTGGAGGTTGGGGGGTACTTAGTTTCCCACCCCAGATAAAAAAAGAGGCTTTAAATACAGTTGAAAAAGTTGGCATTTTCGGGTTTTAGGATACTACAGTAATTTAGGGTTCTTCCTATAAAATTAACCCAAAAAAGGGAAACAATTTTTATCTTTCATTTAAAGTTGGCATAATTTGAAAAAGTCTGCTTACGGGGTTTTCCTACCCAAGACTGCTTTAAAAAAAATTACCCCATCGTTAAAGGAAAAAAATCAAATAATGGAATTTTTATACCCAAAAAAAGGTTTGGATCAATAAATGCAAAAAAAGCGAAAAAGTTTTTTTTGGAAATTTGTTATTTTTCCAGAAGTGGGATTGGGAAAGGCAGGAAACAACCCGCAGGACGGGCATGCCAGGGGCTAGTGGAGTTTTTTAGGCCCCTGTTTTACACGGGGGTTTTTTGCGCGGATTTTGTGAGCCGGGGGTTGCGCCCCCACAAATCCGGGGTTTTAATTAAAGGGGGTTTGGGGGGGGCCGGGCGCAGCCGGGGGGGCCGCTCCCCGGCCCCCCCGACAAAGCATTTTTTTCGACGCGGGCCGCCCGTAAATAATTTTCATTCCCCTTTTCTCCCCCCCCGGGGATTTGGCCAACGGGGTTGGAGCGAAATGAATCCCCTGGGTTTTCCCATGAGAAATTTTTGGTTTACCCTAAAAACGGGACCCGGGTTTGGGGCCCTACTGCAGGCAAAAACCGGGCGGGTCGGCGCCAAATCCGCGGGAAAAAATAAGCCTGTGAACGAAAACCTTACTGTTTTGTTATTCTTTTAAAAAAGGGGGAGGGCGTAAAAAACCTAGGTTTTCAAAGAAAGGGGCCCCATATATCTAGCAAACCCCCTGGGGGCCCCCATATAACCCGGCTACCCACTGGGGGCTTATTACCCGTTAATAAAGGGGGGTCCTTTTATACCTGGCTATTACTGGGGGCTCCAAAATTTTCTGCTCCCTACGGGAAAAACCCAAAGGACTATGTTATATGTGGCCCATATTTATTTTCTTTGGAAAATTGTTATTTGTGGGAAAAGGTCTTTTTTATATGGTTTGGTCCCTAAACATTCCCGCTGGTTTTAAAAGTAAAATAAACAGGTGGAAAATCTCTAATTGGGTGTTTGGGGGATTTTTTGGCCCCTTTTTTGTTTCTTTAGCAACCCGAATAGAGAAAACATGTCCCAAATTTAAAACGGGTTTGATGTAAACTTCAACAAAAATAAACCCCCCAAAAAAATGCGCAAATTGGGAATTTTTTTTTTATCCCCCCCTATACCTAGCTTTCCTAGTAAATTTGGCCTTTTTTATATACTTACTACCTACTTGGGGGGGGGGTGGGGGGGGCCTATAAAACCTGGCTAAACCCACTAGGGGGGAACCCATTTTACCCAGCTTTGGGACCGGGGGGTTTTTTTTTACAAATGGCTACCCACCACCCGGGGGTCCCAAAATACTTGGTTACCCACTGGGGGGTTTCCCAAAAGCACCTTCTATGGGGGTCCTATTTCCTGGGTACCTAGGGGGGGGGGCCCATTTTTCCTAGCTACAGTAGTTAATCACTTTTATATTGGTGACCAAACGGGGGTAATGTGGGGGTAATTTTTTGGCCCTTGTTTTAGTAGGACCCAACAGGAAAAAGATAACATATCAAATTATTTTAAATTTTTATTATTTATTTTTAAAAGCCAAATTATTCCAGGGCGCTGTTTCATTCAAATACATAAAAATATATCAAAAAAAGTACAATGATAACAGTGAAATGACTTTTTTACTGGCACAAGAGGGGTGAGGGCCCCGGGCCCCCAGGGGGTTACAATCTACAGGGGGGAGGAGGGAGGGGAAAAACCCGAAGGTGGGGGGCAGACATTTTTTGGGGGGAGCACCCGTGGGTCTAGGTTACTTTAGGTTTTAGGCGTCCCGAAGAGTGGGTTTTCAGGTTGGGTTTTTTAACCCGGGGGAAATTGGGGGAGGTCTGATGTGTCGGGGCAGGGTATTTTGGTTGTTGGGGAAGCCCGGGGGAAAAACTTGGGGACGGTTGGTAGGAGCTGAAAGAAAACCCCGAAAAAGAAGGGCCTGGGGAGCGGAGATTGCATGGGGAAGATTTGGGGAAAAAAGGCAGAGATATAGGGGGGGAGAGGTTTTGGGGGAGCTTTGTAGGTATGGTTTTGAAAATTAACGATTTGCTGGGCAAAAGGGGACCCCCCTGAAGGGGTTGGGGAGGGGGGGGGGGGTAAGGAAGTAAACGGGGAGAAGGTGGATGAATGGGCCCGTAGGTTTTAAAGGGGGGATTGAAGGGGAGCAAGGGGGTGTAGAGGGGGGCCGCAAGAAAAAAAAAAATAAAGTTCATTGTTAAGGGCGAGGATGACAAGGGGATGGACCGCATTTTTTTTGCTTTCGAAGTTAAGGAAAAGAAAAAGGTAAGGGAGAAATTTTTTAGGTGGAGGGGCCCGGTTGGGGGTGAGGGTTTTTGGATTGCGGGTTTTTAAGGACAGGCGGAAATCGAGGATTTCCCAAGGCAGCGGGGCTTTTGGGAAAAAAAAGGGGGAAATTTAGAGCCGTTGACCCGAATTTGAGAAAATCAGGTGGAGGGATGGGGTGGGGTGGGGGAAAGATGATGGGGTTCAGTTTTTTTCCAAAATTTAGTTTTTGAAGAGGGAGGAGAAGAAAAGGGGGAAAATTGGGGCGATAGGAGTTTGGGAACCGGGGGGGGAGTGGGAAAAATTTAATCTGGTGGGCCGGGGATTTTAGAGTTGGGTAAAGTCCATACAGGGGGAATGAAAAACCGGGGTGGTTTCTAAAGAGCTGATGAGGCCCAAAAAATGTAAAAAGAGAAGAGTAAAGGGGGCCCAGGGGGTGGACCCCTTTGGGGGACACCAGCCGGGAGGCCGGGGGGAGGGGGAGGGCGAGAAAGAGGACACTGAAAGTCCCCAAACAAAAGGGGTACGAGGAGATCCCGGAAAGAGCCAATCCCTGATTTCCGAGGGAGGAGGGGGATTTGTAGGGGGGGTGGGGAAAGGTTTTTATAGGCAAAGGCAGAGGACAGGTCTAAGAGGAGAACCCCAGATTAGTGGTGAGGTTTAGCCCTTTTTGGTTTATTTGTGACTTTGGTTAGGGGGGTTTCAGTAATGGTTTGGGGCGGGTACCAGATTTTTAAAGGGGCGAGGAAGGGGTTGGAGGAGAGGTGGGAAGGGCAGCTAAAGGATGAGTGCTGCTCAAGGGGTTTGGGTGCAAAAGGAAGCAGAGGATGGGGGATATTTTTACAGACAGGGGGGAGTCAAGGGGTGGTTTTTTTGAGGGGGATTTTTGTAGTAGCAGTTTTTAAAAAAGGAAGGGAAAATTCCGGAGGTTAGCGATAGGTTGAAAAAAGTGGGTGATTGGGGTGATTTAAAAGCGTTAAGGTCTAGGAAAGCGGTGGGGTGGAAGTGGGTCAAAAAATTAATAGGAAAGGTTTTGGGTTGGACAGTAGAGAGGAAGGGGTTTTCGTGAGTAACAGTGGGGAAGAAAAAATAAGGGGGAAGAGCATTGTAAAAGATTAGGGGGGGGGTTCTGGGGACTTTTGGGGGCTGAAGCTTTTTCGATGAGGTTGATTTTTTGTAGGAAGTAAAAGGGCAAAGTCAAACTGCCAAAAGGGAGATGGGGGAGGCAGTGTTGGGGGATTGGGAAAGGGGAGTTTAAAGGGTGTGAAAAGGGTTGGGCTGGGGTTGTGAGACAGGGGGGATATGAGAGTGGTGAAAAAATCCCCGTTTGGCTATTGGGGAAATGCAAAATTTAAATGTTGTAGGGGTTGTTGTATGGGTTAGGTCAAAGGGGGGGACCGGGTTTTTTTTCCAGCAGAAACGGCCAAATTTTGAAAAACAGGCCCCCAGCTGTTTAGTGGAGTCTGTGTGCCAGGGGTTTTTTGTTTGAGTTTGTGGGGTTTTTGTTGTTTGTGCGCAGAGCGACTGAGTCCCCGGGTGGTTTGGGGTTGTATGGTTTGGGAAAAAAGGAGGTGGCTGCGTCTGGGGCATTTTAAATGAGGGTATGGTAGAGAGGGGGGGGGAAGAGAGTCCCGAAAAGGGGCACCGGTTAAGATTACGAAAGGGTTTTTTTGGGGGGTATAAGTTGAGAAACAGAGGGGGAGGGGGGGTGGAGGGTGGTTTGGGAAAAAGGGGAAGCAGATTTTTGGTCGTTGGGGTGGGAGGAGTTGGAAAAAGTTTTGATAGGGGGCAGAGGTGGGGGGAAGAGAGGTCCAGGTTTTTGCCGTTTTGGGGGAGTGGCTCCGAGGGGCCAAGGAGGTTTAAGAAGGAGCAGAGTGAAAGGAATTTTTTTTAGTAGTGGGCAGGGGGTTTTTCATTGGGATCTTTAAAATCTCCCCTGCAATTTGGGGGTGTCAGTAGAAGGAAGGGAAAATGGGGGGAAACCAGGGAAACAAAAATGGGTCCCAGGAAGGGGATGCTGCAGGGCCTGGTTTGGGGTCGCTAGACAAAAAGCCACCCTTTGGGGGTTTTGGAGGGGATAGATGCCCGGGCCAGAATGCACCTCAAAGGAGGGGAAATTGAGGGAAGGGAGAGGTGGGAAATGGGCGAAAGGGGAGGTGTTTCAGACATGAGGAGGGGCCAAAACCCAAAACCCCCCCCCCCCCCCCCATGCTTGTTTCCCCGGGGGGAGTGGGGAAGGGCCCAAATTTTGGGGGCCCCCAAAGGGGAGAGCACAGGGGGGGCTGTGTCAAGGGTTAAACCTTTTTTTTGTAAAAAACCAAGGAAGAGAATTTTTTCAGCCCCTTTTCCCCTATTTCCTTTTGATAAAGCCAAAGCTAAGTAAGGGGGAAAAAGGCCCAAAAAAAAAAATCTTAAAAGCCCTTTGTTCGGTGCTTCCTTAAGGAGAGACTTCCCCTTTCCCGAGCTACCCGATGCCCCCCACAAGCCCCCAGTTTTCATTTTTCTTCTTCACGAAAAAGGGACCAAAAAAACCCCAAACAGGGGTTTTCTGTAGTGGAAAATACTGGGTTGGCTTAAAAAATCCTTTTTTCTTTTCAAGACTCGGTGGGTTTTTAAAAAAAATTGAGGATTTTTACAACCAAAAGGGGCGCTGTTTGGGGTTCTCACCCCTTTCCCCTAATCCTTTGATATGAGATGTAAAAGGGCGAAAGGCAAAACAAAAAATCTCCCAAACTGTTCTTCGGTTTTCTCTCCCTTAAAGGGGGGGTCTTCCCCCTTGAGATTTAATAAAAATGTATTTGGAAAAGTTTTTTTACATACAGACCGTTCATTCCCGAGGTTCCCAAATTTAAAAAGTCCAGGTAATCTTTAAAAAAAAATAAAACCCCAAAACAATGGCACAATTGTAATTTTTTTATTTGTTCCCCTCACAATAAATTAATTTTTTTGTTTGCAGGGGTGAGGTTTCTGATTGTTTGGGGCTGTGAAATTTCTGATGGCGGCACTGTCGACCCCCAGCACGTTTGGCCATGTTAAGTCTAAACTCGACTCCAGTAGCCGATGTCTGTTCTGCCCCACCTGGCTCGGTGCTTCACCGCATTCTACCCTTCCCGCCACCTCTCTATAGACCTTTGTTTGGCATTGCCCATAGTAAGGCTGCATATATGTATGGAAAGGTGAGAATGCGGCTGCCTGGACGCCAATGGCTTAGAACTACCCATGCTCTTAAAGAGAACCTGTCACATAGTTTTTGCCCCCCTGGCTGAGGACAGAACAAGTTAGTGTCCGACCTGCTGTTTCCAGCGCTGTGTCCCTTATTCTGGAAGATGCTGGAGTTTTCGTGTATTTAATGCTCAAATCTGCAGTTTTCAGCCAGAAGAGTCATTCGAAGAGTCCTTCACAGTGTCAGTTTTTTTCAAACCCCGCCCACCTGAGGCTAGACCCCGCCCACCTCAACTGACAAGCCTATTACTTTGAATAGGTAGAAACATGTGAATAACTGTCAGTGGGCGGGGCTAGCCTTTGGTGGGTGGGGCTAACACCTACTCGTGAATAAGATTTGAGGGGTAAAATGCTCTAAACTGCTGCATCTTACAGAATAAGGGACACAGTGCTGGGAACAGCAGGTCTGTCACTAGTTTGTGCTTCCTTCAGCAAGAGGGGCATAATCTATGTGACAGGTTCCCTTTAAGCAGATTTTACTGTTCCGTAAAGTCCTTCTGCGTTGGTAAGACGCAGCGATGGGCCTGTGCCCGGCTGATGAGTTGTGTAAGGTAGAGGAGAAGATGACAGTACTTTATCATTGTGCTGATGAGGAGGAGCGAGTGTCAGCAGCTGGTTCTTCTTGCCTCTCATACTCAAATAACACGGCTTCATGTAAGGAGTAGATATTTTTTGATGTTGCGCTGAGATCGAAGTAATTGTCTTTTGGTCTTAGAGATGTACTGTGCTAATTGTGGTGCTAGGGAAGGAGAGAAAGGCTGCGGTGGGGATTCGATCCCAGGT
This sequence comes from Phyllomedusa bahiana, assembly GCA_025379985.1. Taxonomy (NCBI): domain Eukaryota; kingdom Metazoa; phylum Chordata; class Amphibia; order Anura; family Hylidae; genus Phyllomedusa; species Phyllomedusa bahiana. The sequence goes on from JAODAL010030760.1 coordinate 31,684, forward strand.
CATCAGCATCTGAAGCTGCAGCACTAGCAGTGAGCTATTCTGTCAGCTGTTGCACAACCTCTCCTGGAAGTGTATTGAGCTTTCACAGTCAAAGCCGCCCAAACGCAGCTATCGCCTCCACCTGTTACATCTGCTGATTTCTCACCCACTAAAACACACTCCACGCACCTTAAAGATCCCCCCGTCCTCATGATCGCTGCACCACCGCTGCTCAAGGCCCACATTACATCACTCCCGAGAAGGTCTTGCCCACTCTACACTCTTTGAGGCATCATCTTCACAAGAACAAACACTAACATTTTTCCATCTTACTCTTTTCAAAATGACGCTCCTCTACCTTATTTTCACCAATGCAGCCGCCTCCTGTCTATAGAACTTAAAGGATCCCACAGCCCCCATTCCTGCCGCTCTCATGGAGAAGAAACACATCAAATCAATAAGAAATTTTTTTTTTTTTCATTTTTTGTATTTTTTTACAATTGGATTGTTCTCCCGGGGCAGAAGAGAAGATTCTGTCGTAGAAAGTCCAAATCACCTGCAATTCCTATCAGGTTCTCTCAATGTCCACTTCACCAAGATTTCCACTCAATACATAAACCCGGGCGGACATGAGGAAGTCAGACGTGAGGGCGGCAGGTAACGTTTGCTCATGGAAGGTGTTCTCCAGGAGGAGAGAAACACCGCTGCTTTCTTCCACAGACCACAGCGCGCCGGCCTCTGAGTGGGAAGCGGATGAAGAAGAGCCGTGGTTCGGAGAAGCTCAGGGTCGGGTTTCTTGCTTGGTGTCACTTAAGATCTTGTTAGAAGTCCTTCTTTCCACTAATGTGCACAAGGCGCTCCTGTACTTCCAACTGGGAGGAGAGTCGGGCCGCCCCTCGAAGCATTCTCTTCAGCTTTTTATCAATCTCTCATCTTATGCAGTTGACATCATTCTAAAAAGAGCAGAAAAGAAGTAAGTGTCCCCTATGGAGCTGAGGACACAACGAGTCTTGTCCTTCTCTACAGACATTTACCTGATGTTTCAGCAGAGACCTCATTTCAACAAAGCAAAGGACAATTTTGAACTTGCGCCTCATATCCTTATTTCTCTTCCTTCTCCTTTGCACCTGAGAAATCAAGAGGCAGAAAAGTAGTTTAGAGAATTGTGATAAACCCCATGAAGCATGGACTCAAGCAGGTGGATGTTTGTGATCCTCAGGATCTGTGGGGAACAAATTCTCCAAAACAACTGATGGCACGTACCAAACAAAACCGATGGAGCCCTAGGGCAAAGACCTAAATGAGTTGGTTTGCCCCTGTTCACAACCCTTGCACCCATCACCCATCCTGAGAAGGGAGCCCTGTATACCAACAGAAGAGGTAATGGGACCAAGAAAAGCTGGATCTCCTGTCCCCAAGGACCCCACCACAGCTATGAGGAGACTCCACAGCAGAGTAGACTCCAGCTTACCACTATTTGCCAATGTTCACTGTTACCAATCAACTCTGTAGAGAGGGATAACACATGCTCTTCCCGCTCTGCAGCCAAGAACAGTTTCCTAAAACCTCTTGTTCCTGGTGACAGTCAGGGTCTGCAAGGGCAAACACCCAACTGACGTATCCTATTGACACTTATTCCGTTGATGGATCCATAGATGGCACAACCCAGGATGCAAACCACCAGAAGGAAACCGCCACGGGTATTGAGCCAGCATGAAATGTCGGGAGATTTAGGCTCTGGGGCCTGCAGGATGGTGAAAGCAGCTTTGGAACATAATACAGGCGGTAAACTCAGGACACCCTGAAGATAAGTCATGAAAAGTGCTGACAAACTTTCTAGGTCAACTGCATAATGGTGGCCGCACGCTACACATCACTCCAATGCTGCCAGACGAGACTTACGCAGCCATTTAGGGACTCATTCAGGCTTTGTAAACGTTCTCTCATCTTCTCCCATCCTCGCTCGTGGTAGCTGAGCTCCTGTCGCTGCTCCTTCAGAAACTTACGTATTTTGTGGAAAACTTCTAGGATGACGACAGCGGCTTCTCTCGTCTGAAAGAGAGGAGAAGCATTTCCAGCTAGGAAGGCATACTGGAGGATCCGGTCCTCAGCCATAGGGAGAAGGAAAGAGACAAACCTCAGAGATGTTATTAGACAAGGTCTCGATGGTGATGTGGTCAGAGGAGGCGGTGATGTGGCATCCGACATGTGGAGGAAACTCCCCGGAAGGGCTCTGAAATCAAAAAAGACAGGAACCTTTACTGACTGTAATGAAAGGCCTAGGAGAAGGGGAGAAGAGCTGTAGAGTAGGGAAGGTTTCCCGTCATCCTCATCATTGTCACGTCCTCTCCAGGCCCCCTTTCAGCACATCCTCTCCTTCTGGCCAATCAGAGAGGGTGGCACCATATTGAAAATGGCAGTGCACCGGATCTAGTGTTGGGTAGTAAAGTGTGTTCTCTAGTTAAGATTTTTTTTGTCACTGTGTCCTGATTGACTGCTCTTCTGCTTTGTCCCATTTTTCCACATCCTCGGCTTTGCTATCGAACCCTGGCTAGTCTGACTACTCTTCTCTACTGTCTCAGCTCTGCTATGTGACCTGTACCGGTCCCAGTGCTGCTGTAAGGGAACCTGGCCAAACTGTGAAGCAAGGGGAGGGCGCTACCGCCGGCAGATACCACCCCCTTGTTTCCCAGGCAGGGTAGAAAGAAATGGCCTGGACAAGCGCATATACAAGCGCAAGGTTGAAAGGTACAGCGGGTCAGTGAAAGCAATCTGCTCCCTGCCCCTGCTGCCTGCCCCTGCACATCACGCCACCTGCGCTGCTGCCTATGCTGGGCTCTAATCCCATAGTATCCAGCTTTAGGCTTATGGCCTCTAACATGCCGGCAGTAGCACCCTAGCATGCACATACATGCAAGGGGAGAGGTGAGTTTTACCATTTTGTTATTTTTAATTGGATGCCTATACACTTAGTTACCTACTGAAAGGACCCTATATACCTAACTACCTACTGAATTGGCCCCCTACTTATCTGGCTACCTACTGGAGGGGTCCTATATACCTGACTACTTACTAGAACTATACTTTGCTACCTACTGAACGGGCTCTAAATACCTGGATACCTACTTGGGGCTCCCTATGTACCTTGTTACTTACTTGGGGGTCCCTATATACCTAGCTACCTTCTGGGGAGTCTTATATGCCTGGTTACCTACTAGGCGGTTCATATATACCTGAATAATTTCTTGGGGCCCCTATGTACCTAGCTACCTGCTGGGAGGCACCATGTACTTGGCTGCCTACTTTGGGCCCCTATATATGTGGCTACTGGGAGGTCTATATCCCTAACTAGTTACTGAACGAGCCTATATACTATATGGTAGTGATATGTGCTGGTATTATTTGGTCTTCGTATATTGTTATTTGTGATATTGGTCTTCGTATACTGATTTGATCAGTAACATTCTGGTGGTGATAGTTACTGTATAGTTGTGGCATCTGGTGGTAATGTGGTGGTATTGTTTGGCACTTGTACACGTACTGACCAACAGAATAGAGATGACATGGCAATTAAACTGAATGATTTAAACTTCAAAAATGTTTATTTTTAACTTTTTCCCTCACAAAGAATTCATATATTTCTTGCAGGAGGGAAGGGAGGCTCAAACTCTGACTGTTTGGGGCTCTGAAATTTCTGATGGCAGCACTGTCGACCCCTAGCACGTCTGACCATGTTAAGTCTAAACCCGACTCCCGTAGCCGATGTCCGTTCTGCCCCACCTGGCTCGGTGTTTCACCACATTCTACCCTTCCCGACTCCTCTCTATAGACCTTTGTTTGGCATTGCCCATAGTAAGGCTGCATATATGTATGGAAAGGTAAGAGAGTTGTGTCTCTTGCCTGGACGCCAATGGCTCAGAACTAACCATGCTCTTAAGCAGGTTGTGCAGTTCTGTAAAGTCCTTCTGCATTGGTAAGACGCAGCGATGGGCCTGTGCCCGGCTGATGAGTAGTGTAAGGTAGAGGAGAAGATGACGGCACTTTATCATTGTGCTGATGAGGAGGAGCGAGTGTCAGCAGCTGGTGCTTCTTGTGGCTCATACTCATAGTCCACGGCTTGATGTTAGTAGTAGATATTTTTTGCTTTTGTGCGGAGATGAAAGAAATAGTCTATTGGATTTATCTTTTTTTCCATGCTAATTGCAGCAAAGGGACAATTGTGTATGTAGAAAAGGAGAGAAAGGCTGTGGTGGGGATTCAAACCCGGGTTGGCGGCATCTTAAGCAGCAGCACTAGCAGTGAGCTATTCTGTCAGCCGTTATGCAACCTCTTCTGGAAGTTTATTCAGCATTCACAGTCAAAGCCGCCCAAACAGCTATTTCCTCCTCCTGTTACATCTGCTGATTTCTCACAAACTAAAACACACTCCATGCACCTGACGAATTCACCCGTCCTCATGATCACTGCGCCACTGCTGCTCAAGGCCCACATTACATCACTCCCGAGAAGGCCTTGCCCACTCTGCACTCTTTGAGGCATCATCTTCACAAGACCAAACACTAACATTATTTCATCTTACTCTTTTCAAATTGACGCTCCTCTACCTTATTTACAAGGGGCATTGATTAAAGATTCCTCCTGACCCACTTCCTGTGAACTGAGAGCAATGAGGCTTGGCACAGTTATTAGTCCTTCTCAACATAGGTGCCACCTAGGGTCTCATCATCTGGAAAATGCTTGCCCTTCAAAAATAACTTCATTGTTGGAAAGAGGTGGAAGTCCGATGGTGGGAGGTCGAGTAAATAAGGGGGATGCAGTAGAATTTCAAAGCCACAGGAACATGCTTCCATTTTAGCAACATGCAAGTCTTGCAGAAGGCAGACACCTTTGGTGAGCATGCCACGTCTCTTGGTTTTGATGGCCTCCGGCAATGTCCGCAGCTGTGAAGCATAGTATGCCCCAGTGATCATGGTACCCTTTGCCAGGAAATCTATCAATACTACTCCGTTCTGGTCCTAAAACACTGTGAGCATGACCTTGCCTGCGGAGGGTTGGGCACTTGCCATCTTTGGAGCCGGAGAGTCATGATGCTTCCATTGCATCGACTGTACTTTAGTCTCAGGATCATAGTGATGGACCCAACTTTCATCCTGTGAGATCAGTCTGTTTAAAGTCCTCCTGGTTTCCATGGCACATCGTCAATAGAGCTTGAGAGCATTTGACTTGTTCTTGCTTCTGGAAAGGTATGAGCAGCCGTAGAACCCAACAAGCAGATACCTTATGAATGTGAAGATGGTCTTGGATGATTTTTTTTCCACAGACCCCGCACTAACCTTGACATTTTGGGCTAGGTGGCGAGTGGTTCCACGCTGATTTTCCAAAATGGAGACCTCCACTTGCTGGATGGTGTGTTTATCAATAGCAGAGTGGGGTCGCCCTGGAATTGGAGCTGTTAGCATCAAAGTCCGACCACATTAGAATTGACGATGCCAGTTCTTGACTACATCATATGATGTGGAATCATCACCATAAACCTCTTTCATCTCATCGAACCTCTCCTTTGGGGTGCGGCCTTTCAAGTAAAGGAACTTGGTGACTGCTCTGTATTCCACTGGTTCCATTATTAAACCTCACATCACTTCAGCACCTGTAGAATCAAGACCGTTACCAATTTTGAGTTGTAAATTGGCAGGTAACCTATAGAGACTTATATCATTACACATGTGCAGTTTCAGCATCCTGTGAAAAATAGAGGTGGGTCAGGGGAAATCTTTAATGTACACCCCTCGTACACCAATGCAGCCGCCTCCTGTCTACAGAACTTAAAGAATCCCACAGCCCACATTCCTGCCGCTCTCTTGCCTCCCATGGGGATGAAACAGAGCAATCAATAATAAATATAAAGGAAAATAGAAGATTTTTTTCCTGTTACATCTGCTGATTTCTCACCATCTAAAACACACTCCATGCACCTCACGGATCCTCCCGTCCTCATGATCACTGCACCACAGCTGCTCAAGGCCCACATTAGATCACTCCCAAGAAGTCCTTACCCACTCTACACTCTTTGAGGCATCATCTTCACAAGACCAAACACTAACATTTTTTTCATCTTACTCTTTTCAAAATGTCGCTCCTCTACCTTATTTTCACCAATGCAGCCACCTCCTGTCTACAGAACTTAAAGAATCCCACAGCCCACATTCCTGCCGCTCTCATGCCTCCCATGGAGAAGAAACACATCAAATCAATAAGAAATATATTATTTATTACATTTTCTGTCTTTTTTTACAATTGGTTTGTTCTCCTGGAGCGGAAGAGAAGATTCTGTCGTAGAAAGTCCAAATCATCCGCAATTCCTATCAGGTTCTCTCAATGTCCACTTCACCAGGATTTCCACTCAATACATAAACCCGGGCGGACATGAGGAAGTTAGACGTGGGGGCGGCAGGTAATGTTTGCTCATGGAAGGTGTTCTCCAGGAGGAGAGAAACACCGCTGCTTTCTTTCACAGACCACAGTGCACGGGCCTCCGAGTGGGAAGCGGATGAAGAGGAGCCGTGGTTCGGAGAAGCTCAGGGTCAGGTTTCTTGCTTGGTGTCACTTAAGATCTTGTTAGAAGTCCTTTTCTCCGCTGATGTGCACAAGGCGCTCCTGTACTTCCACTCGGGAGGAGAGTCGGGCCACGTCTTGTAGCATTCTCTTCAGCTTTTCATCAATCTCTCTTCTTATGCAGGCGACATAATTCTAAAAAGAGCAGAAAAGGAGTAAGTGCCCCCTATGGAGCTGAGGACACAACGAGTCTTGTCCTTCTCTACAGACTTTTACCTGATGTTTCAGCAGGGACCTCATTTCAACAAAGCAAAGGACAATTTTGAGCTTGCGCCTCGTATCCAGACATTTCTGCCTTCTACTTTGCACCTGAGAAATCTAGAGACAGAAAAGTAGTTTAGAGAACTGTGATAAAACCCATGAAGCATGGACTGAGCAAGGTGGATGTATGTGATCCTGAGGATCTGCAGGAGACAAACTCTCCAGACAATCGATGGCATGTACCAAACAAAAAAGATGGTGAACCAAGGCAAAGACCCAAATGAGTTGGTTTGACCCTGTTAACAACCCTTGCACCCATCACCCATCCTGAGAAAGAAGCCCTGTATACCAACAGAAGAGGTAACCGGACTGAGAAAAGCTGGAACACCTGTCCCCAAGGACTCCACCACAGCTAAGAGGAGACTCCAGCTTACCACTATTTGCCAATGTTCACTGTTACCAATCAACTTTGTGGAGAGGGACAACACATGCTCTTCCCACTCTGCAGCCAAGAACAGGTTCCAAAGACCTCTTGTTCCTGGTGACAGTCAGGGTCTGCAAGGGCAAACACCCAACCGACGTATCCTATTAAAACTTATTCCGTTGATGGATCCATCGATGGCAGAATGCAAAACAACAGAGCGAAACCGCCACGGGCATTGAGCCAGCATGAAAAATCGGGAGATTTAGGTTCTGAAGCCTGCAAAATGGTAAAAAGCAGCATTTGAACATAATACAGGCGGTAAACTCAGGACACCCTGAAGATAAGTCATGAAAAGTGCTGACAAACTTTCTAGGTCAACTGCATAATGGTGGCGGCACGCTACACATCACTAGAATGCCGCCAGAAGAGACTTACGCAGCCATTTAGGGACTCAGTCAGGCTTTGTAAACGTTCTCTCATCTCCTCCCATCCTCGCTCGTGGTAGCCAAGCTCCTGTCGTCGCTCCTTCAGAAATTTAAGTATTTGGTGGAAAACTTCTAGGATGACGACAGCGGCTTCTCTCGCCTGAAAGAGAGGAGAAGCATTTCCAGCTAGGAAGGCATACTGGAGGATCCGGTCCTCAGCCGTAGGGAGAAGGAAAGAGACAAACCTCAGAGATGTTATTAGACAAGGTCTCGATAGTGGTGTGGTCAGAGGAGGCGGTGATGTGGCATCCGACATGTGGGGGAAAAACTCCCCGGAAGGCCTGAAATAAAAAAAGGACAGGAACCTTTACTGACTGAAATGAAAGGCCTGGGAAATTGGGGAGAAGAGCGGTAGAGTAGGGAAGGTTTCCCGTTCTCCTCATCATTGTCACGTCCTCTCCAGGCCTCCTTTAAGCACATCCTCTCCTTCTGGCCAATCAGAGAGGGTGGCACCATATTGAAAATGGCAGTGCACCGGATGTAGCGTTGGGTAGTAAGGTGTGTTCTCTAGTTAAGATTTTTTTGTCACTGTATCCCGATTGACTGCTCTTCTGCCTTGTCCCAATTTTCCACATCATCGGCTTTGCTACCGAACCCTGGCTTGTCTGACTACTCTTCTCTACTGTCTCAGCTCTGCTATGTGACCTGTACCAGTCCCAGTGCTGCAGTAAGGGGCCCTGGCCAAACTGTGAAGCAACGGGAGCGCGCTGTCGCCGACAGCTACCACCCCCTTGTTTCCTAGGCAGGGTAGAAAGAAATGGCCTGGACAAGGGCATATACAAGCGCAAGGTTGAAAGGTACAGAGGGTCAGTGAAAGCAATCTGCTCCCTGCCCTGCTGCCTGCCCCTGTACATCACGCCACCTGTGCTGCTGCCTATGCTGGGCTCTAATCCCAAAATATCCAGCTTAAGGCTTATGAACATGCCGGCAGTAGCACCCTAGCAAGCACATACATGCAAGGGGAGAGGTGAGTTTTACCATTTCGTTATTTTTAATTGGATGCCTAAACACTTAGCTACCTACTGAATGGGCCCTATATAGCTAACTACCTACTGAATTGGCCCCCTAATTATCTGACTACCTACTGGAGAGGTCCTGGCTATATACTGGAACTATATTTTGCTACCTACTGAACGGGCTCTAAATACCTGGATACCTACTTGCGGGTCCCTATATACCTTGTTACCTACTTGGGGGTCCCTATATACCTAGCTAACTTCTGGGGGGTCTTGTATGCCTGGTTACCTACTGGGCAGTCCATATATACCTGGATAATTTCTTGGGGCCCCTATGTACCTAGGCGATGTCCATTCTACCCCATCTGGCTCGGTGCTTCACCGCATTCTACCCTTCCCGCCACCTCTCTATAGACTTATGTTTGGCATTGCCCATAGTAAGGCTGCATATATGTATGGAAAGGTAAGGGAGTTGTGTCTCTTGGAAGGTGAGAAAGCGGCTGCCTGGACGTCAATGGCTTAGAACTAACCATGCTCTTAAGTAGGTCGTGCAGTTCCTTAAAGTCATTCTGTGTTGGTAAGATACAGTTATGGGCCTGTGCCCGGCTGATGAGTAGTGTAAGGTAGAGGAGAAGATGACGGCACTTTATCATTGTGCTTATGAGGAGGAGCGAGTGTCAGCAGCTGGTGCTTCTTGTGGCTCATTACTCATAGTCCACGACTTCCTGTTAGTAGTAGAGATTTTTTGCTGTTGTGCGGAGATGAAAGAAAGTGTCTCTTGGGTTTATCTTTTTTCCGTGCTAATTGCAGCAAAGGGACAATTGTGTAGGTAGAAAAGGAGAGAAAGGCTGTGGTGGGGACTCGAACCCGGGTTGGCGGCACCTTAAGCGGCGGCACCTTAAGCAGCAGCACCTTAAGCAGCAGCACCTTAAGCAGCGAGCTATTCTGTCAGCTTTTATGCAACTTCTTCTGGAAGTGTATTCAGCTTTCACAGTCAAAGCCGCCTAAAGGCAGTAATACATTTTCCTTCAATTTACCATCTGCTGATTTCTCACAAACTGCAACACACTCCATGCACTTCATGGATGCACCCGTCCTCATGATCACTGCGCCACCGCTGCTCAAGGACCACATTACATCACTCCCGAGAAGGTCTTGCCCACTCTACACTCTTTGAGGCATCATCTTCACAAGACCAAACACTATCATTATTTAATCTTACTCTTTTCAAATTGATGCTTCTCTACCTAATTTACGAGGGGAAATCATTAAAGATTTTCCCTGATCCACTTCCTTTGAACTAAGAGCAATGAAGCTTGGCACAGTTATTAGTCCTTCTCTGCATAGGTGTAATCTAGGGTCCCGTCATCTGGAAAATGTTTGCCCTTCAAAAATTACTTCATTGTTGGAAAGAGGTGGAAGTCCGATGGTGCGAGGTCGGGTGAATCCGGGGAATGTGGTAGAATTTCAAAGCCACAGGAGCTTCCATTTGGGCAACATGCAAGTTGTGAACTGGTGCATTGTCTTGCAGAAGGCGGACAACTTTGGTGAGCATGCCACGTCTCTTGATTTTGATGGCCTCACGCAATGTCCGCAGCAATGAAGTATAGTATGCCTCAGTGATCATGGTACCCTTTGCTAGGAAATCCATCAATACTACTCCGTGCTGGTCCCAAAATACTGTATGACCTTTGAGTATACCAACAGTAGAGGTAATGGGACAGAGAAAAGCTGGATTTCCTGCCCCCAAGGACCCCACCACAGCTGACCACTATTTGGCATTGTTCACAGTTGCCAATCAACTCTGTATAGAGGGGCAACACATGCTCTTCCTGCCTTGCAGCCAAGAACAGGTTTCTAAGACCTCCTGTTTCTGACAACGGTCGGGGTCTCCAAGGTCGAACACCCAACCGACATATCCTATTAAAACTTATTCCATTGATGGATCCATAGATGGCACAACCCAGGAGGCAAATCACCAGAAGGAAACCGCCACGGGCATTGAGCCAGCATGAAATGTCGGGAGATTTAGGCTCTGGGGCCTGCAGGATGGTGAAAGCAGCTTTGTAGCATAATGCAGGCTGTAAACTCAGGACACCATTGAAGATAAGTCACGAAAAGTGCTGTCAAACCTGCATAATAGTGACCACACGCTACACATCACTAGAATGCTGCCAGAAGAGACTTACGCAGCCATTTAGGGACTCAGTCAGGCTGTGTAAACCTCTCATCTTCTGCCATCCTCGCTCGTGGTAGCCGAGCTCCTGTCACTGCTTCTCCAGAAACTGAAGTATTTGGTGGAAAACTTCTAGGGAGACGACAGCGGCTTCTCTCACCTGAAAGAGAGGAGAAGCAGTGTTACCTAGGAAGGCATATTGGGGATCCGGTCCTCCGCCGTAGGGAGAAGGAAAGAGATAAAGCTCAGGTATGGTATTAAACTACGTCTCGACCTTCGTGGAGGAGGCGGTGAGGTTACATGTGACTTGCGGAGGAGACTTCCCGGAAGGGCTCTGAAATCAAAAAAGACAGGAACGTTTACTGACTGGCTGTAACAAAAGGCCTAGGAGTTGGGAGGAAGAGCGGTAGAGTTGGGGAGGTTTCACGTTATCCTCATCATCTAGGATTTTTTTGTCCCTGTGATTCCCTGTGTTGTATTTCTATCCTGATTGACACCTCTTCTACTTTGTCCCATGTTTACACATCCTTGTCTTTGGTACTGAACCCTGGCTAGTCTGACTACTCTTCTCTATTGTCCCAGTTCTACTATGTGACCTGTACCATCACCTATGGCTGCTGTTGTGGTGGTATGGGCGGTACTGCTGTACGGGGCCCTGGCCAAACTGTGAAGCAAGGGTTGGCCCGCTACCGCCTCCTTGTTTTACAGGCAGGATAGAAAGAACAAGCCTCAGGACGTGCGTACAATTGAAAGGTACAGTGGGGCAGTGAAAGCAATCTGCTCCCTGCCCTTGCACATCACACCACCTGTGCTGCTGCCTGTCCTAGGACCCAAAATGCATGGCTTTATGTTAGCAGCCTAGAACATGACGGCAGGAGCAACCCAGCAAAGGGAGAGGTGAGTATTACTGTTTTGCTATTTGTAATGGGACGGCAATATACCTGGGTACCTAATGAAAGGGCCGTATATATCTAGCTACCCACTGGGGGGGCCCTATACCTGGCTACTGGGGGCCCCAATATATCTAAGTAGAGTAGACTCCACAGCAGAGTAGACTCCAGCTGACCACTATTTGCCAATGTTCGCTGTTACCAATCAACTCTGTAGAGAGGGACAACACATGCTCTTCCCGCTTTTGCAGCCCAAAAACAGGTTCCTAAAACCTCTTGTTTCCTGGTGACAGTCAGGTCTCCAAAGGCAAACACCAACCGGACGTATCCTATTAAAACTTATTCCGTTAATGGAACCATGATGGCCCCAACCCAGTATGCAAACCACCGAAGGAAAACCGCCCACGGGCATTGAGCCAGCATGAAAATGTGGGAGATTTAGGCTCTGGGGCCTGCAGGTGGTGAAAGCAGCTTTGGAACTTAATACAGGCGGTAAACTCAGGACAACCTGAAGATAAGTCATGGAAAAGTGCTGACAAACTTTCTAGGTAAAACTATAAATAGTGGCCGCACGCGACACCTCAGTAGAATGCTGCCAGGAGAGACTTACGCAGCCATTGAGGGACTCAGTCAGGCTTTGTAAACGTTCTCTCATCTCCTCCCATCCTCGCTCGTGGTAGCCGAGCCCCTGCCCGCCCGCTCCTTCAGAAACGTACGTATTTGGTGGAAAATTTTTGGATGACGACAGCGGCTTCTCTCGCCTGAAAGAGAGGAGAAGCATTTCCAGCTAGGAAGGCATACGGGAGGATCCGGTCCTCAGCCGTATGGAGGAGGAAACAGACAAACCTCAGAGAAATTATTAGACAACGTCTCGATGGTGGTGTGGTCAGAGGAGGCGGTGATGTTGCAACCGACATGTGGAAGAAACTCCCCGGAAGGGCTCTGAAATAAAAAAAGACAGGAACCTTTACTGACTGTAATGAAAGGCCTAGGAGTTGGGGAGAAGAGCTGTAGAATAGGGAAGGTTTCTCGTCATCCTCATCATTGTCACGTCCTCTCCAGGCCTCCTTTCAGCACATCCTCTCCTTCTGGCCAATCAGAGAGGATGGCACCATATTGAAAATGGCAGAGCATCGGATCTAGTGTTGGGTAGTAACCTATGTTCTCTAGTTAAAATTTGACTGCTCTTCTGCTTTGTCCCATTTTTCCACATCCTCGGCTTTGCTATCGAACCCTGGCTAGTCTGACTACTGTTCTCTACTGTCTCAGCTCTGCTATGTGACCTGTACCGGTCCTAGTGCTGCTGTAAGGGGCCCTGGCCAAACTGTGAAGCAAGGGGAGCGCGCTACTGCCGGCAGCTACCACCCCCTTGTTTCCCAGGCAGGGTAGAAAGAAATGGCCTGGACAAGCGCATATACAAGTGCAAGGTTGAAAGGTACAGCGGGTCAGTGAAAGCAATCTGCTCCTTGCCCCTGCACATCACGCCACCTGCGCTGCTGCCTATGATAGGCTCTAATCCCAAGGTATCCAGCTTTAGGCTTATGGCCTCTAACATGCCGGCAGTAGCACCCTAGCATGGACAAACACGCAAGGGGAGAGGTGAGTTTTACCATTTTGTTATTTTTAATTGGATGCCTATACACTTAGCTACCTACTGAAAGGGCCCTATATACCTAACTGCCTACTGAATTGGCCCCCTAATTATCTGGCTACCTACTGGAGGGGTCCTATATACCTGGCTACTTACTGGAACTATAATTTGCTACCTACTGAACAGGCTCTAAATACCTGGATACCTACTTGGGGGTCCCTATATACCTAGCTACCTTCTGGGAGGTCTTATATGCCTGGTTACCTAATGGATGGTCGATATACACTCACCGGCCACTTTATTAGGTACACCTGTCCAACTGCTCGTTAACACTTATTTTCTAATCAGCCAATCACATGGCGGCAACTCAGTGGGATTTAGGATGTAGACATGGTCAAGACAATCTCCTGCAGTTCAAACCGAGCATAGTATGGGAAGAAAGGTGATTTGGGGTTCCTTTGAACGTGGCATGGTTGTTGGTGCCAGAAGGGCTGGTCTGAGTATTTTCAGAAACTGCCCGATCTCCTGGGATTTTCCACGCAACAACCATCTCTAGGGTTTCAGAGAATGGTCCGAAAAAGAAAAAAACATCCAGTGAGCGGCAGTCCTGTGGGGGGAAATGCCTTGTTGATTGCCAGAGGTCAAAGGAGAATGGGCAGACTGGTCGAGCTGATAGAAAGGCAGCAGTGACTCAAATTGCCACCCGTTACAACCAAGGTAGGCAGAAGAGCATCTCTGGGAAAGCACAGTACGGCGAACTTTGAGGCAGATGGGCTACAGCAGCAGAGACCACACCGGGTGCCACTCCTTTCAGCTAAGACAGGAAACTGAGGCTCCAATTTGCCCAAGCTCATCGAAATTGGACAGTAGAAGATTGGAAAAAACGTTGCCTGGTCTGATGAGTCTTTAATTTCTGCTGCGACATTCGGATGGTAGGGTCAGAATTGGCGTCAACAACATGAAAGCATGGATCCATCCTGCCTTGTATCAACGGTTCAGGCTGGTGGTGGTGGTTTTCATGGTGTGGGGAATATTTTCTTGGCACCTTTTGGGGGCCCCTTTTGGTACCAAATTGAGCATCGTTGCAGCGCCACAGCCTACCTGAGTATTGTTGCTGACCATGTCCATCCCTTTATGACCACAATGTACCCAACTCTGATGGCTACTTTCAGCAGGATAATGCGCCATTCATAAAGCTGGAATCATCTCAGACTGGTTTCTTGAACATGACAATGAGTTCCACTGTACTCAAATGGCTCCACAGTCACCAGATCTCAATCCAATAGAGCATCTTTGGGAATGTGGTGGAACGGGAGATTCGCATCATGGATGTGCAGCCGACAAATCTGCGGCAACTGTGTGATGCCATCATGTCAATATGGACCAAATCTTGAGGAATGCTTTCCAGCACCTTGTTGAATCTATGCCACGGGAAAAATTTGAGGCAGTTCTGAAGGCAAAAGGGGGTCCAACCCGTTACTAGCATGGTGTACCTAATAAAGTGGCCGGTGAGTGTATACCTGGATAATTTCTTGGGGCCCCTATGTACCTAGCTACCTACTGGGAGGCACCATATACTTGGCTACCTACTTTGGGCCCCTATATATGTGGCTACTGGGAGGTCTATATCCCTAACTAGTTACTGAACGAGCCTATATACTAAAATGGGAGTGATATGGCTGGTATTATTTGGTCTTCGTATATTGTTATTTGTGTGATTGGTCTTCGTATACTGATTTGATCAGTAACATTCTGGTGGTGATAGTTACTGTATAGTTGTGGCATCTGGTGGTAAATGTGGGTGGAAATTTTTTGGCATTGTTAAAAACGTACTGACCAACAGAATAGAGTAAAAATGTAAATTTAAAGACTGAATGTTTGTAAAACTTCAAAAATGTTTTTTTTTTAAAATTTTTCCCAAAAAAGATTCATATTTTTCTTACAGGGGGGAAAGAAGGCTCAAACTCTAAAGGTTTGGGGCTCTGAAATTTCTGATGGGCACTGTCGACCCCTTAACACGTCTGCCATGTTAAGTCAAAACCCCGGACCCCCCGAAACCGATTCCCTTTCTGCCCCACCTGGCTCGGTTTTCCCCAAACTTTTAAACTCCTCTCTAAAAAACCTTTTTTTTGGCTTCCCCATAAAAGGGGCTGCATATATTAGGGAAAAGGGAAAAGAGATTTTGGGGTCTTTTTGGAAGGTGAAAAGGGCTCCCTTTGGAAACCCCCAAATGGTTTCGGGAACTAAAAAATGCTCTTAAGCAGGTTGTGCATTTCCCTTTAAAAGGCCCTTTCTGCTTTTTGGAAAACACAGTGTGGGCCTTCCCCCGGCTAAAGAGTAGTGAAAGGGTTTGAGGGGGAAGATGACGGCACTTTATCTTTGTGCTGATGAGGGGGGAAAGCGAGTGCAAGCAGCTGGGGGCTTCTTTTTGGCTCATACTCATAGCCAGGGCTTCATTTTTAGTAGAAATTTATTTTTGTGTTGTGGGGAGATGAAAGAAATTTTTCCCTGGGGGGTTTTATCTTTTTTCCAGTGCAAATTTGCGGCAAAAGGGGCAATTGTTTTAGGTAAAAAAAGGAGAGAGAGGGCTCCCAGCGGGGGACTCGAACCCAGGTTGACGGCACCTTAAAAACAGCACCCTTAACGAAACCCACTAGCAGTGAGCTACTCTTTCAGCCATTTCACAAACCCCTTCTGGAAGTTTATTTTCCCCATTCACAGTCAAAGCTGCCTAAAGGCAGCATCGCCTCCCCTGTTAATCTGCTGATTTTTCACAAACAAAAAAACCCCCCATGCACCTCAAGGGGGCCACCAGTCCTCATGATCACTGCACCAAAAGTGCTCAAGGACCCCCGTTACATCACTTTCCCGGGGAAGAAACCCTTTCCCACCTACCTTTTAGGGATCATTTCCAAGACCAAACAAAATTGTTTAATCTACTCTTTTAAAAATGACGCTCCCCTTCTTATTTTCGAGGGGGCCCTTTATTAAAGAAACCCCCCTGAACCCCACTTCCTGTGAACGAAAAGCAATGAGGCTTGGCACGTTTTTTAGTCCTTCCCCAAAATTGGTGGCCCACCTAGGGTCTCATATCTGGAAAATGCTTGCCCTTCAAAAAAAAAAACTTCATTATTGGAAATTTGGTGGAATAAGGTAATAAGGGGGATGCGGTAGAATTTTAAAAATTTACCGGAACATTTCTTCCCTTTGGGCAACATTGAGTTGGGGGAAAATGGTGCATTTGTCTTAAAAAGGCGGAAAAAAATTTGGTGAGGGATGCCACATCTCTTGGTTTTTTATGGGCCCCCCGCAATGTCCGCAGCGTGAAGCATAGTTATGCCCCAGTGATCATTTGGGACTCTTTGTTAGGAAGTTAAACAAAAACTAAATCCGTGCTGGTCCCCAAAAAACTTCGGCTTTACCTTGCCCCGCCCAAGGTTGGGCACTTGCCGTCATTGAAAGCGGGGAGTCATGATGCTTTTAATTTCATCGAAATGGCCTTTTGTTTCAGGATCATAGTGAGGGGAACCCGCTTTCATCCTGTTTTGATCAGGGCCCGTTGAAAGTCCCCTGGTTTCCCTGGCATATCATTAATAGAGCCTAGGAAAACATTTCACTCGTTCCTGCTTTCTGGAAAAGGGGGGGAGGAGGGCCCGGGGAAAACCCCCGCGGATACCTTAAAGCATGTGAGGGTTTTCTTGGTGATTTTTTTCTACGGAACCCCACACTAATTTGACAAATTTTTGGGGTAAGTGCAAGTTTGGGTTTCCCCGCCCCGATTTTCCCAAAAATTTAAAACTTTGCCCTTTCAGGGGGTGTGGGTTAACAAATTTGCAGAGTGGGTCACCCTGGGGAATTGGAGCTGTTTGCACAAAAATCTGAAACATTTTTACGAATTTCCAGTTCTTGACTAATTTATATATGGGGAATCATTTCCCTAAACCTCTTTCATCTCATCGCCTCCCCTTTGGTGTGCACCTTTTAAAATAAAGGAACTTTATGACCCGTCTGTATTCCACTGGGTCACTATCAAAACCCCACACCCCTTTAACACCCGTAAAATCAAAAAATGTTTTCCCCGTTTGATTTGCAAATTTGGGAGGTTAAAACCATAGAGATTTTTTATCCAAAACACATGTGCATTTTCAGCGCCCGTGATAAAAAAGAGTGGGGGCAGGGGGAAATCTTTAAATGTAACCCCTTTGGGACACCAAAAGCAGCCGCCCCCTGTCTACAGAACTAAAAGAATCCCACAAACCCCTTTTCCCGCCGGGGCTCTTTCCCCCCATTTGGGGACGAAAAAAGAGGGAAACAAAAATAAACATAAAAAGGGGGAAAAAGATTTTTTTGTTTCATTTTTTGTTTTTTTACAATTGGATTGTTCTCCTGGAAACAAAAAAAATGAAAAAGGGAAAATTTGTCTTAGAAAGTCCCCAAAAAATCTGCAATTTCCCATCA